>CM022301.1:341044720-341244706 GCA_011799875.1 Thinopyrum elongatum
GCCCAGGATGCAAGCCAAACCGCCGGTTGATGTGGCGCGCGGTCACGTGATCGTGACGATGCTTCTTCTAACACTGTTAGGAGTCAAAGCACCTCACGTACCTCGCACCTGTCGCCGCCGCCTACGCCAGCAGAAGCTTTGGCACGTGCGCAGCTGCTCCTCGATTTTCCTCCTGCTTCGGAGAAGATGGAGGAGTGGCGATCTACTATCTAGAGCCTCATCGGCTTCGTAAACAAGGATGGGCCGCAGCCAGCGGGGCCCTCGCAGCAGCGGTCTATCGATCCGACACGAGCTGATGGTGAGAAGACTGGAGGCGGTGCGACCACGGTGCACTCCCCTCCACGACAGCAGCAGCGGTCGTCAACCCGGCGGACTAACGGCCATGATGACGATTCCACGGCGTCATCCGATCCGCGGATGCGCCGCGATCAGCGTCAAGTTCTTCAGGAACGAACCAAAGAAGACGCTCGAACTACCATCGAGCGGCGACGGGAGGCGCGTCATCAGTCTGATAAACGCGCAGGGCCTGCTGTCGACAAGCCTGCGCCGGGGGACGTAGGCGACTTACCCTATGAGGTAGGTTGTCCAGCGTTTACCCGTGAGCTGCGGCGAGTCCAGTGGCCCAAGTCCAGAACGTTCAAACCAGAGGTCCCGGAGAAATATGACGGCAAGACTCACCCCTCGGAGTTCTTGAGCATCTACACCATTGCGGTGCAGGCTGCCGGGGGCCGAGATGACAAGATACTTGCCAACTACTTCCCATTGGTGCTCAAACCCAACGTCAGGTCGTGGTTGATGCATTTGCCGGAGAATTCCATTTCTTCTTGGTCAGATCTGTGCCATCAGTTTGGTGGCGCCTTTGTTGGAGGCCACCAAGCTCCTGGCCAAGAGAGTGATTTGCATCTCCTCCCTCAAAAGGAGGGCGAATCCCTGCGCAAGTTTATCCAGTGATTTAGCCGGGTGCAATACAATATTCCAGATGTTCATCCTGCCGCTGTTGTTAGCACGTTTCTTCAGAACGTGCGTAACCGCAAAATGCGCGAAGAGCTGGCGATGAACAAGGTCAGGAGTATTGCCGAGCTTTACTTCTTTTGCCGACAAGTGCGCTCGAGCTGAAGAAGGGAGGAAACTCCCTGGTGAGGGTGTTGGCGCAGGGGGCGAATCTGAGGATGAAGATGCTGCAACCCCGTCAAAGAAAGGCCGACGGCGGAACAAGAAGCGCAGAGGCAAGGCCGTGCTTGCTGTCGAGGATTCCGGCAACCCCGGCACCGCCAAGAAGAACAAGGTTGACGACCCCAGCAAGGAAGTTGCCGCGTGCGCCTCCTGCCAGGCCTTGGCGGCTGCTGACAAGTCGGAAAGCTCCGGCAAGCAGTATTGCAAGATCCATCGCACCAAGTGCCACGATCTCCAAAACTGCAGGCAAGTTGAGTAGCTTGTCGAGAAGCAGAGAGTTGAGTACGAAAGATGAGACAAGGAGAAGGCCCAGGACGGTGCTGAGGGATCTGGCAAGAAGTGTGGTGGCCGAGGAGGCCGCCGTGGCAAGGCTAATTAACAGAAGGAGAGGCCAGCCCGAGGCCGCGACAAGGACGAGGGAGGCGATGCTGATGAAGAAGACGATGAATCCAGTGAGCACGAGTTTCAGAAAGCCACAGAGGCCATGTGTATTGACGGGGGCGCCTCGTTGCATTCTTCCCACCGCCGACTTAAGCAGTGGGTGCGTGAGGTTAATGCAGCGGAGCCATCGTTTGATGCACGGAAACCTTTAAAGTGGTCCAACACACCTATCATTTTTGACGCCGAGGATCACCCTGATCGCACAACTGCGGTCGGGTGCCTGCCCTTGTTGGTCTCACCAACAATTCGCAACCTCAAGGTGACAAAAATGCTAGTTGACAGTGGGGCCGGGCTGAACTCAATCTCGCCGAACGTGCTCAAGAAGCTGCTAATTCCTGATGAAGATCTCGAGGAAACGGGCACGTTTCAGGGGATCAATCCAGGAAGGACCCAGCCAAAAGGCAAGATTACGCTACCGGTAACATTTGGTAGCGAGCTCAACTACAGGATAGAGAAGGTAGTGTTCGATGTCGCCAAGATCCCTATGTCATACAATGGGATCCTTGGCCGTCCAGCGCTGGCTAAGTTCATGGCAGCATCACACTATGCGTATAACGTGTTGAAGATGCCCGGACCGATAAGTGTCATCACTGTCCACTCCGACAAGAAGGATGCACTAATCTGCATCGACCAACTCTACCGGGAGGCAGCCGTAGCACCTGCCATCAAGGCATCTGTTCCTGCCGCTAGAACTCCCGAGGGGAAGAAGAAGAAGACCGGCAAGATCTCTGGCACAAACCCCGGCAAGCGCACCTCTTCGGAGTGCTGCGCTTCCGTTGAGGATGCACCAGAAAGTTCCACCAGCAAGAACAAGAAGTCCAAGGCTGCTCCACCAGAGATCAAGAAGGTGCCCGTCAAGGAGGACGGAACGGGAGGAACTTTCACCATAAGTTCCACCCTAGATGACAAATAGGAAAGCGCGCTCGTTGCCTTCCTGCGGGCGAATGTCGACGTGTTTGCATGGCAACCGTCTGACATCCCCGGTGTTCCCATGGAGGTAATTGAGCACCACCTTGCTGTCTGTCCTCACGCACGGCCCATCAAGCAGAAGCTGAGGAAGCAAGCCTTGGAGCGGCAAGAATTCATTGCCGAAGAAATCAGGAAGTTAGAAGCGACAGGTTTGGTCAGAGGAGTGCTTCACCCAACGTGGTTGGCCAATCCGGTTGTAGTGTGCAAGGCAAATGGGAAATGGAGACTGTGTATTGATTATACAGACATCAATAAAGCCTGCCCAAAAGATCCTTTCCCCTTGCCGTGCATCAACCAGATTGTGGACTCCACTGCTGGTTGTGACCTACTATCGTTCCTTGATGCCTACTCGGGATATCATCAGATCTTCATGGCAAAAGAAGATGAAGAAAAGACCGCATTTATCACCCCATGTGGTACATATTGCTTTATACGGATGCCTTTCGGGTTGAAAAGTGCTGGCTCTACATTTGTGAGAGCGGTCCAAATTGGTTTTGAGCCTCAGCTACATAGAAATATGGAAGCATACATGGATGACATAGTGGTCAAAACCAAGGATAAAGCGACGCTCATACAAGATCTAGAAGAAACATTTACAAATCTGCGCAAGATCAATTTAAAGCTCAATCCTGAGAAGTGTGTGTTTGGCGTCCCTTCCGGCAAGCTTCTCAGGTTCTTTGTATCTCAGTGAGGGATCGAAGCGAACCCCGACAAGATCAAAGCTATTCAGCAGATTGAAGCGCCAAGACGCGTCAAGGATGTACATCGTCTTGCCGGCTGCGTTGCTGCCTTAAGCAGGTTCATCTCCAAATCCACTGAGCGCACCCTGCACTTTTTCAA
Source organism: Thinopyrum elongatum (assembly GCA_011799875.1). Classification (NCBI taxonomy): domain Eukaryota; kingdom Viridiplantae; phylum Streptophyta; class Magnoliopsida; order Poales; family Poaceae; genus Thinopyrum; species Thinopyrum elongatum. Next base: position 341,048,144 of record CM022301.1, read on the forward strand.
AATTTTGAAGAAGGCAGGTCCAATGAGATGGACTCCGGAAGCGGAGGCAGCACTGCAAGATTTGAAAAGGTACCTCTCCTCTCCGCCGACGCTAGTCGCACCTAGGCCACAAGAGCCGTTGCTATTGTATATAGCGGCAATGAATCAAGTGGTTAGTGCTGCGTTAGTGGCGCAGAGAGAAGTTGACGCAGAGGCGATGACAGCGGCAGGACCATCAAGCGACGCGCCGGGATTTTCCTCGGCAAGGTCTGGTGCCGGCAAGACAGGATCTCCGCAGTCAGAGGAATCAGTGCAAAAGAGGAAGATGGTGAAGCGCCCAGTTTATTTTGTCAGCTCCCTTTTACAGGGAGCTAGGTCAAGATACTCTGGTGTGCAGAAGTTGCTCTTCGGCCTTCTTATGGCCTCGAGGAAGCTGCACCATTATTTTCAAGCACATGAGATTACCGTCGTCACTCACTTCCCGTTGCAGCGGATTTTGCGAAATCCAGAGGCAACCGGCAGGATTGTGGAGTGGGCGTTGGAATTGTCAAGCTTTGGTCTCAAGTTTGAAAGTACTTCAGCAATTCAGAGCAGAGCCTTGGCGGAGTTCATTGCGGAATGGACCCCAACGCCAGACGAAGGGATTCAAGAAATGACTCTTCCCGGCAAGGAAACAGATCAAGAATGGATTATGTACTTTGACGGGGCTTTCTCGCTGCAAGGCGCCGGTGCTGGCGTGCTGCTTGTCGCACCCACCGGAGAGCACCTTAAGTACGTAATTCAGATGCATTTTCCCTGGGAGAGCTCGACGAACAACACTGTGGAGTACGAAGGCCTGCTTACCGGTCTCAGGATCGCGACAGACCTTGGTATCAAGAAGCTCATCATCAGAGGCGATTCGCAGCTTGTTGTCAGGAAAGTCAACAAAGATTATCAGAGTCCATTGATGCAAGCCTATGTGGATGAAGTGAGAAAAATGGAAGAGCGCTTTGACGGTCTGCAAACAAAGCACATTCCTCGTGCCGAAAACAGTATTGCAGATGACCTGTCAAAGCGCGTTGCCCTCAAGTTACCTGTGGAACCAGGAACTTTTGTGCTCCATTTAACTCAACCATCTGTAGCACCATCAATGAGGTAGGAAAAGAGAAGGAAGTTGAATTCTGGTCAGTACTTTCCGGCAGAGCTCCCGGGAGCCGCTGGCAAGGAAGTCGCCGGGATCAACGACAAGCCTGCCGGGGAACAACAGGCTCCAGCAGGGGCTCATGCCCTTGCCATCGAGACAAACGTTCCCCCAGCAGAAGAGATGCCTTTAGTCCTAGTTGGCGAGCCCCAGGCTCCAGCTTGGGCACAACCCATTGTCCATTTTCTTCAGACAGGAGAACTCCCTGAGGAGCAGGAAGAAGCGGAAAAAGTAGCCCGTCAGTCTAGCATGTACCAGTTCGTCGATGGCGTTCTGTACTGGAAGAGACAGAACAGTGTGAAATTGAAGTGTATTCCTCGGGAGGATGGACTGGAGCTATTGGCAGAGATACATGGAGGCATCTGAGGCTCTCACATAGGATCAAGAGCGCTTGTCGGAAAGGCATTCCGACAAGGTTTCTTTTGGCCCACTGCTCTCCAGGATGCAGCTGCACTAGTAACCAAGTGTGAAACGTGCCAGTTTCATTCAAAGAAATCGCATCAGCCAGCTCAAGCTCTTCAGACAATGCCTCTCTCCTGGCCATTTTTGGTCTGGGGGCTCGACATACTGGGCCCTTTTCCCCGTGCTACCGGGGGCTTTGAGTACTTGTACGTTGCAATCGACAAGTTCACAAAGTGGCCGGAGGTGGAGGCGGTGAGGAAGGTGACAACACAATCAGCCGTCAAATTCTTTAAAGGAATAGTTTGCCATTTCGGTGTGCCCAACAGGATCATCACTGACAACAACACACAATTCACAAGTCGCACCTTCATGTAATACGTCCAAGATCTTGGCGGCAAAATCTGTTTTGCCTCTGTTGCTCACCCAAGAAGCAACGGCCAAGCAGAGAGGGCTAATGCTGAAGTGTTGCGCGGTCTCAGGACCAGGACTTTTGACAAGCTGAAAAAGTGTGGAAGGCGCTGGATTGATGAGTTGCCGGCGGTTCTTTGGTCAATCAGAATGACACCAAATCGAGCCACTGGCCAGACACCCTTCGCTCTGGTTTACGGAGCGGAAGCAGTTCTCCCCACGGAACTCATATGCGGGTCACCTCGAGTGCTCACTTATGATGAGCCTGAGCAAGAGCAACTGCGGCAAGATGACGCTGTGCTCCTTGAGGAGGATCATCTTCAGCCTACTGTGCGAGCTGCACGCTACCAGCAAGCTTTGCGCCACTACCATAGCCGCAAAGTTCATGCCGAAGTCTTGAGGAAGGCGACCTTGTTCTTCGGTGGAGTCAGTCCGCCAAGAATTCAAACAAGTTGATGCCGAAGTGGGAAGGCCCTTATCGGGTAGTACGAGTCACCAGGCCTGGCGCTGTCCGCCTGGAGACCGAGGATGGCATTCCAGTGAGCAACTCTTGGAATATCGAACATCTTCGCAAGTTCTACCCATAAGGCGCGGTTGCCGGGGGCTCCCGACAACCTCCTTTTGTACAAGTCTTGCCGGCAAGGCATATAATCCTTTGTACAAAGCCAGGCGCAGACCCTGTGCGCAGTTGAATAAGCTTAAGTGTTGTACATTTCTTGTTGATCTCCATGTTTATATATACATGCTTGTCTGAGATATTGTATGACACTTGCTCCCGGTAAGCATTAACGAACCACCAACGTTCCATATCTCTGTTTTCTCTTCTTTGTTCTTCTCAAGGGATAGAAGGTTCCCTCGCACGCAAGTTTGCCGGGGGGGAAGGAAGGTATGGATACCAATGGGCGATGTTCAGAATTGATGTCTTCCCGGAAGGAGTACAGTGACAGAAAGCTAAGTTGCGAAACTTTGAGCAAGTTTTTCAATTTTTACTATCAGGTTATTTTCTTTAGACGATTTCGGCCCTTGTATGGAAAACCTGCACGCGAAGGAACCCTTGTCGTAATTGGTTGCGCCCTTATTTTGTTTCGAGTCCGCTCAACAGTCTAACTGGCTGCACCAAGAGCGCCAAGGTGTCTTGCCGGTTGCTGCACCTCCAGCAGGCTGCTGAAGTCCAGCACCCAACGCTCACGGCAGGTTGCGCACCAGCAAGTTTCCAGTAAGTGTAGGGCGTATACCATACGGAAAGAAATCAGACAGGGGAAATAGCATGCATGTATTCAATCATAGCAAGTTATATTACATCAATAGTTGTCGTAGTTCTAACTTAAGACTAAATTGTTCTTGGCATGGAATGGTGGCGGCAAGGAAAAGTGAGATGGCTAGTCCCTGCGCTGGCCTTCGACCCTCTTGATTGAATCTACCTTCTCAAGGATGGGCGCGACAAGCTGCTCAAGTGCCTTGAGATCTGCATCCTTCGGCAAGCGGTCGAGCACGTTGGTGAGATCAACGCCAGGGTTCTTATGCACCACCTTGATGAGTACCTTGCGGAGGACGGCCCGGCAAAGCTTGCGGGATTCATTGGCCAGTTGGGTCGCTCGGTTGGACTGTAGCAGCTTCATTGCATCAATGATGCTTTCGAAGAACATGGTCAGCCTGGCGCTCGAGGATATCCTTTCTTCAGAGGAATACCTGAAGTTTTGCAGGCCATTCTGGCCCATGGTTGACAGTTGTGCTGTGAGCCTCTCCGCGGTGTCGACAAGGCGATCAGTCCAAATTTTCACACCCTTCTCATAGTCAATTTGGGCGGTGGCAGCGCTCTTAAGCAGGTTCTTCTCATCTTGGAGATCTTTGCTCAGGGCCTTCTCGCGGGCCCTGCCGTCCTCAAGAGACTTTTCCAGCGTGGTTAGCTTCAGCCTCAGATCGGCAATGGCATCGTTGGCTGAAGAGAGCTGCTTGGTCTTGTCGAATATAGCAATTTGCATCTCCTCCAGGCTGTGGAGAGTTTTCTCCCTGTTACCTTTGAGCATTGAGAGCTCCTTGCTGTGTTCCTCAAGATCCGCCTCCAACTTCTTCACTTTGTTTCTCAGCTTGTTCTTGGCGGCCTCTGCAGCCTCGGCGGCATCGATGTTTTCCTTGAGCTTGCTGGCGTGATCTACAGTTAAAGCTTCGAGCGCCTCCTTGTGCTTCTGCTCCAGCTCGTGGGTCTGCTCCGCGACAAGCTTTTCAATTTCTTTGTCCTTGCCGTGGAGTTTGGCAGCAAATGCCTATTCACGCGCGGCAAGATCTTCTTTGTGAGCGTCAAGCCCAATGCGACGCTCCGTCAAGAGAGCATCTTCAGCGGCAACCCTTTGCGCAGCTTCCTCTTGCGCCTTCTCTATGTCAGATTGCCTCAGGAGGAGCTCCGTCCAGCTTTGGCTCACTTGTTCCTGGCTGGCAGTCAACTCCTGATGGGCCTCGATGTACCAGATCTGCATTTGCTCAACGCGCTTCTGGAAATCCGCCTCGGCTGCTTCGACAACTGCAGTTCTGGAGTCTGCCTTTTCCTTTTGAGCATGGTGGAGTGCTTGGAGCTTGCGGAAATTATCGCCCATGGCCTGAAGGAGCTGATCTTCTTCAGATTTCTGCTGCTGGTGCTTGGTTCATCGATGATCTCAAGCCCGGCAGTGGTGACGATTTCTTCATCAAAAGTTTCTCCTTCGGTCGGTGCTCCAATACTTGCCGTCCCTGGCAAGTTGACGAATAGGTTGTCGCCAACCTTGAGATATTTGCTCGATGAGGGAGCCTCAGATGTCGATGGTTGATCCTCGACAATCGTCTCACCGGTGGCTGGGGGCTCTGTGGCCGATGTAGCGCCTGGCGCTCCTGCGGCAGGAATGCTGTCAGTATGGTCATCAGTCTACTCGCCGGCCCTCTCGGCAGATTCCTTGGCGGCTTCCTTGGCAGCAGCTTCGCTGACCTCAACAGTGGCGTCTTTGGTGGCCTCGCTAGCAGCGATCTTGTCAGCTTCGGCGACAGCATCTCTTGCGGTCTCCTCGATGACAACGTCGATGTCCATGTGTTCCATCACAGGGAATTCTGGAGGGCGAAGGAGGGAGGCAAAATAAGATCAAGATTGAAGTTCAAGAAGACAAAGAGAGAGAAAGATAAAGGAAAGAATGACAGGTGCTCTGAGGCAAGCAGTCACCTGTGTCGAGCTATTGAGGGGTGGCTTCATCCCTCCCGGCAACATTGGTTGCCGGGGAAAGGTTGCCGGTGCCCGTGTTTGCCGGCTCCTCCTCTTCCAAGGTAGGCTCATCGATAGGAGCTCTTGCCGGAGATGCGCTTGCGGGCGGCGTGGTTGACGGAGGCGGCACGACGGTGGCATCCTCCATGACTCTCCCTGTTGTTGTCCTTCTCCTGCAAGCCCAAAGATATTAGTAGCAAAGGTAGAAACCTCAGCACCCACCAGCGGAAAATGAGTAGTGAACTCACGGTGGGGGCTGCGCTGGGGGCTGCGTTGAGGGCTAAGCTCCGGGCTGATGACGATAGTTTCTGGCACGCTCGCAGAGCCTGTTGGGGGCTCGTCGCTCGTGGAAGTCTTCGCCCTCTTTGCCATCCTTTCCGCCAAAGTTTCTGCGTCACTGCAGAGACAAGACAAAGCAAGACAATGAGATCAATCGAATTCAGAATTTGGGAGATAAAGGCTATGACAGGATATTTACTCTTCCTCTTCTCGTTCTGGGCTGAAACCGGAGATGTCGAAATTGACCTCCGTTGCGGCGTCCGTATGGGGAGGCGGAGGAGGGGTCCTGGGTCGCTTGGCTGCAGTAGGTGCAGGGGGTTGGCGTGACTCTGCCGCCTCAACCTCTGGTGCTGTTGTGTGAGACGCCCCTGCCACCCCATTGGTTGCCGCAGGTGTGTCTCTTGTGCGCCGCACGGGTTGCTGTCGAACCCCTTGACGCGGTGCAGCCTTGCCGGCCGCCTTCTTGCCGAGAGCATCACTGCTCGAAGAAGGTTGATTTGCTGGGACGCCAGCAGTGGCTTTCCGAAGGACACGCTTTGCCCTCTTTGGAGCTGGGGGCTCCTCCTGCGGCTGTTCTTCGGCTGCGTCCTCGTCAGATGAGCTTTCGGTGGCTGCGCTGCTCTGTTCCCCGACAGCTTTACCCTCTCCGGCAGGATCCTCTTCCAAAATGACTTCTGCGTCGCAAGTTTCCCATTCCGTGAAACCGACGCTACCGGCCTCCGCGGCAAGATTCGCCTCTTCCACCCTAGTGGCAATATAAGCCACTTCTTCATTAGTGGTGGCGTGGACGAGTTTTGTTTCTTTCCGGATGGCCCTCTCCGACAAGTTGTCAAAGAACTTTTGTGCCTGCTCCGCAGATGGCTCGACCCAAGTTGCGTCAAGGCCATGGGCGTTGAACATTGGCATTGTGGCGATGATTGACCCCAGGGCAGAGTTGTTGCACAAAGGGATAATTCTCACCGGCAACTTATGCTTGTCCTCACACTGAAATAGCCTGTGGCGGAGAGCGGCAAGCTGCATGATTGTCAAGTTACTGTTTAATCCGGGGCGTAGCCTCCTGATGTCAGCCGTGTTCTAGAACTCCCAAGCCGGTCTCCCCTTATTCTGTAGAGGGGCGATGCGGCGGCGAAGGAAGTCAAAGCCAATCATCTCTATTGTGAGCCCAACAGCTTTCAAACGAAGGATCGTGGTGGTGGCGATCATGAGCTTGTCATCTTGAGCATCGAGATTACTCCAGTCCTCGCCACGGACCACTTTCTGCTGTCGAGGCGAACAGAATGGATGGGGATCTGCTTCCTTGATCCAGCACCACTCGGACCGCTATTCTTCCCACTTCTCGCGGTAAACCCCATCTGGATACATCTCCTTGTTCCATGCCCTTGGGATCCAGGCGATAGAACCGGAAAGGGCGTCCCCTTTTTGGATGCGAGGAACAAAGTAATGGTGGAAGAGGGCAGTGTTGGGAACTACTCCGGCAAAGTTTTCGCAAAGATGAGCAAAGATAGACATGCATATTACGGCATTCAGCGTGAAATCCAGAAGACGGAAGTCGTATGTGTACATGATGTCAATAAGGAAATCGGAGAATGGAGGACAGAGCCTGCAATAAAAGTAAGCGACGAAGAAGGGATATTTATCTGGTCCGCCTTTGGAAGAAGAACCTGGGGCCACGGGAGTCATGGGGTGAGCCTGTGTCTCCCTCACCCACATGCACTAGTACCGGTTCTTCAAGGCTTTCGCGTCGAGCGTCGGAGCAAAGACGACGTACTTCTTCCGCATCTTCGCCAGCTCGCTCTCTGGGACAACGGCTTTCGTCTCCTTGCTCTTGCCTTTGCCCTTGCTAGCCTTGGGCGGAATGGCGGTTGCAAAGGCGAAAGCCGAGGATAGAGCGGGTGCGGAGGCGGTGAGCGGTTGAGGAGAAGTTCTGCTCTGGGCTCGGGGGAGAGAAGGTAATGGCGGATTCCAGATTGGAAAGAAGAGGGGGTAAATGGGCAGCCCTCTGTGGATTCCTTTTTACGGGGAAGGAGCGAGGCTGCCTCTTTTACTGCCCAATGTGAATATGCCTATACAAGCGCGCTGCGGCCGCGGCCGTTCAGCGCACGCTTCCCACGTCGCGCATTCAACGCACGTAGTGGGGAAGCACAGTAAGCGGCATAATTACAAGTAGTTAACCCCTGCCACGCATGCCCGTGCACTGTTTGGGCCTAGCCCAACAACGCCTCGCACTCGTGTGTGGCCTAGTCCCGGGGCTCCTGTCGGTGTACTAAATATTGGGCCTTTAGTACCCCATACTTGTGCACGGGCAGTTGTAGCCATACCTGCGGCAAGGCTTGTCGAGGGAACAGCTGAAGATTAATCCAAGATTATCAAAGAGACATTCAAGCCAAGGATTAGAAGATAAGGAGAACTGGAGATCAGGGGCTCGGTCCCCGGCAAGATCTTGCCGGGGTAGCCTGCGGAGCCCGGCAAGATTCACACCCGGCAAGGTTCCGCCACTGTGCCACCACTCCAGCGCAGCGACCAGCCTAGCATTCTGGTCCCATCTCTGGACGCGTGGCAAGGCACTAGTGGAGGCGAGTTTAAGCGGTGCTGATGGGATGGCCCCTTTTTCCATCCCCAAGAAAGTAGGGACGCCTAAACGGACACCTCACAGTGCATTAAATGCACTGGTCCTAAACCATCAGTGGTTAGGTATGATAACCCTGTAGCTACTTTACACCTCACATATCAACAGTTTGCAACTGTGGTGACCCCTTTGGGCATATAAAAGTAGGCCCAAGGCAACTGCTACAGAGGAGAGAACACTCTCGGCCCATTCTGCATGCGTAGCTGCTGCACGAACACACTGTTCATTGCAAGCGCTCCAAGAACTGGGACGAAAACACTGATAATAAACTAAAGCAAGAGTAGGGTTTTGCGCTGATCAGCGGCCCGAACCTGGGTAAAAATCCCCTTGTGTTGATCATCGGTTCTGTTTTTTGTGCATACCTCTCTCCCTGCTGAACCGTAAAGGGGTCCTTTGGATCCCATAGGTGTCATACGCCGACACCGACTTCAATCCTTTTATGTCTGCTATCTTGTCTTGGGCAATAAATTATCCTGACCCAACTATGTGCCCTGCTCGTAAGTCCGAGGGTGGTTCCTCATGGACGTGTCATGACGAGATCCAATACGAACGACTATTTACTGAGTTGTGAACAGATTCTCTTGGTGGACACAAAATCTTTTACTCATTGCATTGGGTGACTTCAAATGGTTGTGTGTCCTCTAGGCTCAAAACAGTACTGTGAATCGTACTGTTCTCCTGGTGGAATCTGACTTCTCACAAGGATTGCTGGGTCATCTTGGGTATCTTCACTGTCTTGGGTATAAGGCTCCTACCAAATATTTGACTGTCACCTGTCGTGACCAGCATGAAGGTGTACGGTCTTATTATCCATAGACTTGACTGACAGCGGTCCTGGCAGCAGAATCTTGTTCATGGCAGGTTAGTCTTTAACTGATTCCCATCTGTGAGGACACATGCTTCAAGACTGTTGTTCATCCTTATGATTACTCAGTTTGTCGGTACCTCTATATGGATGGTAGGCCATGTAATTCTTTGACACGGTTGCTGAATTTGAACTGCCGAGTTAATTTTTCGGCTGACCTGACCAGTTTGGTTGCCCACTTCTGACAATTCTGAGCATATATAGTTGGCTGGGCGGGTTGTCTCGATATTGGGTTCTTGCAAATGGCATAGACCCCGTGGGTGTGTATCCATGGTGATTGGTATCGAACCTGATTGTCCGGTGTATTTGTACCATTACCATACCTGTATGAACAACCATCCTCTTTCATTATAGTTCTCTTTGCCTGGATCCTTTGCTGAAAGAACTTGGCCTAATATGCTCTTGATTCTCCGTGTGACCATAGGTGTTGTCAGGTGCAATATTCCGGCAGGCATATTACTTTTCAAGTTGTAGCTGTAGGGTAACGACCGTCTGAACCCTTGAATAAAACCGGCAAATAAACCAGTAGCCACCAGAACGGTCTTTACAACTCAGATCTGGGACATTACTGGAGTAACTCAACCCCAACTCAAGACGGCTGAAAAGCAGCTCAGAGCATGAGACGGTGTCGATAAGAAGAAAGTAGCAGTTCCCTAAGACGACCGAGGAACAGCTCAGAGCATAGGGTCACTGCTACGGAGAGAAATTCAACAGCTGCCCGAGACGGCCGAAAAGCAGCTCAGAACATGGGCCAGTTGCTGACAAGAGAAATAAAAGTCGGCATCCACCCAGGACGGCCGAAAACAGCTCAGAGCACAGGCGTGGTGCCGTCACCAAAGAAAGACGGGCAAGGGTTCATCCGCGTCCCATACAGCTCACTATTATGCATACAAGGTATTCGGCTATCCTTCTTGCTGAACATTAAGTTCATAGCACATGCTGGCTTGCTTTCAAGACATAGCAGGGTTCAAATTGTACTCATAGCAGACTCAAACCTTGTATATATGAATCATACCTTTGGCATGGAATGCACTATGGATCATGCACACATCTTTGCCTTCTTGCTATTTTGATCATTGCTGCGGTGAAGATTGCTCATTGAGGTATACTTGATGCTGATAATCAATCCAGCTAGGATATCATTTATATTCAGGCCCGATATTCCCGATATAACACAGTCTGCTGAAAATTCCATATTACTGAGTTGAGCTTCCACATGACTGTCTCTTCACTGACTCTTTGGGTTCAGGGTCGGTGAGCAACTTCCATAAGGGGAAAATAAGGTAACACCAAGGGCCCAAATAAAACAAAAGAAACGACTAAACAAAAGCACACAAAGCAGCAAGATCACACACACAAGCAATTTCACACTCTACAGCTATTCACATCAATAATATGCATTCCTACTTAAGCACACAAATCTCGCAAGAACTCCAGTATTACGGTCTAACATGCTGTGGCGATGTGCACGAAAGTGAATCAATGTGTGGAAGAAAATTGGTGTAAACAAGGCTACACCAAAAACGGGCTTAACACCGGTTCCATCTGGACGGACACGGTGGCGAGGACGAACTTGGTGATCGGGGGTCGGAACACAGAAGTTATGACCACATCATCATCAAGCGTACGGAAGAAAACCATACACGTCCAAAGAATAGGTGGCGGAATGAGATAGTGGTGGAGAGAAAGGCTTGCAGGCATTGCCCTTTTCTGATAGCAAGGATCAGTAAGGGTTGCCGAAGCGGCTAGTAGAATGGCACGATCCGGGATAGAACTTGTCTATCACCGAAATGATAGGAGTGGCTGAAGAGAATATATACGTGTGGTACCGGTGCATCAATCTTGCTAGTGATCGACACCCCTAAGCACCTTGGCATCACTCCGCTGGGACGGAGATAACACCACACCAAGGAGCAAATATGCAAACTAGAGAGCGCAGGTAGTGAATCGAAACCGATGCCACCTACACTCACCAGATCCATCATTAGTGATAAGATATCTAGTCTATATGCATGCTATGCACAAACCAATGCAACAAACAAGTGCAGCAAACCAACTGGATCCTATACTACCAGTTACTAACGCTCATGCCTAGACTGCGCGTCCTATAGCCAGACCTGCTCTAATACCAACGCCTATGGCACCCCGGCTCAGAGAAGACCGGAACGCCCCGTATTCCAGCCCAGGGACAAGTCCTCTGGAATACGGCACTGTTGGCATAGAACAAATCAGCTCTTTATTACAATGGATATGGTTACAACGGGTACAAGGATTACATCGGCACGATGACACTACGCCTGCCCGGGGTAGCTCTATGCTAACAGCAGAGTAACTCTCTCGGCAGCAGAACAGCGACGGCGGTGATGGACTCCACTCCGCAGGGACTCTAGCTAGAACGCATATCCTAGGTCGCAAACTCGGGATCCTCGGCAAGCAAGCAATCATGGCATGACCTGCAAACTGGCATGACACGCCAGGTGAGTACTTGGAATGTACTCGCAAGCTCACAACAAACATCAGCATTAAGGCAAGACAACATCATAGCAAGATAGCTACTGAAGTAGGTGCAGTAAGGTAAAGCATATTAAGTAGTTTAATCCTATCTCCGAATAACTTCAGGATCCAATCTGGATCTTTTCCAAATCCAATCCAAATCATGTGGTCATCCAATCACTCATCTCATGGCCATCCTATGGCTAACATATCATATTCCTGATACCGTCTGCACCACAAGTCTGACCAAATTACTCTCTTCCGGGTTGCCTCACAACCCTCAGAATACTCACGATCCACCGAGTACTTCCGATCTTACGACGAGTTCTTCCATCATTATCACTACTATGGTTGACCACCTAAAGAGGTCTGGACGGACTGTCCAATACCATGGACACGGCTATTCGAATAGATTTTACACTCTGCAGAGGTTGCGCACTTTACCCACACCATGGAGCACCTGACCTCGTGATCCCATTCGGGTGGACCAGCGTTGCTCCAACGAAACCCGCCTGACCCGTGACTCTCCCATCGTACCACCGGCAATCATCCTCCCTCGGAGTCCTGCCTTGGGTGGCCCTTGTGTCACCGCGTGACACCTGCCACCGTCGTGGCTAACAAACTGTCCCAAACAGGGACCTGGTACCATATAACTCAACTGGGCTCACAAGGTTATCGCCGCCTACCGGGCCAGGGTAGCGCGCACGCATAACCTTCCTTGTCGGGCGGTACCGGTGAAAGAGCACGCGATCAGACCAAGTCAAGGCCGTCCCATACCGGCAAATGTGGCTGCACGGATAAGTCCGGATAGGTGACTCTGGATCAACCATGAAGTATCTAATCTCCGAACAATTTCTGTCATGGCTGACACTCCGATATCATAGCAATCCAAGTCAAAACGATATCTGGCTAGAAATCGGGTAACCAGTATGCTTAAGCCACTGCTACTAACTCATCTTCACGAACTTCCGGATGAAATCCAGAATAATCATAGATGGTAATCTCAACGTCATGGCATCAACGAGTGGGTAAACTACTAGTCACTAATAATCCGGTACTCAACATGGTAGTCACCTATCCAAGAATTTACTCAAGCATTGTATAATCCAATTCATTACACAAATAACTCATACTTGCTGTTAAAGTAAATGGTTAAACTATGATATTGCAATGCAATTATGCAGATGAGAGTTGTGGCTTGCCTGGGGATGAAGAAACCATCGGGAAGGAGTGCGGAGAGTCCGCATAGTGATTGCCGGAAACAGTTCTCTCTCGGAGGGGCTGTTTACGGGCAAGGGCAAAATGGTCATTTCCATAGTGTCAAAACAGTATGAAAATGATACCAACGTGACGGGCTCGAAGAGACGAAGAAGTGGGCTTTGGATTCACCTCGATCGGAGTTACGGTTAAAAAGTTACGGGGTGTTGAAACTCAGGGGCTAATCTGTAAAAATAATTCACAAATGGGTCCCTGGCTGGTTAAACAGACGGCGCATTTCTGAAAATACGCTTCCCGTGACTGAAAACGTATTCTCTGCCGAAACAGGGGCAGAATGCGCTTCCTCAGCTGGGAAACGTACTCCAGAGAAGTACGCCTCCACTTATCCCAGTCAGCAGGCGCGGGGCCGGGCCACGAGCAGCTGACAGGCGGGCCTCACCGGGCTTCTCTCTCTCCTCCCGCTCCCTTTCTCCTTCCTCCTGACGCAGAATAGAGGAGAGGCGTCGTCCTCCACCTCTCGCTCGCGCTCGGTCGAGGCAGGGCGGCGCCCGACCGGCGTTTGCCGGCGACTCCGGCCTCCGTCCGGGCAGTGCGGCCTACCGGCATGACTGGGGTGACGGGGCGCGTTCGCTGGTGCAAAGCACAGCCGCCAGAGATCCCGGGAGTGAGCGGGGACGGGGCCGTGGTGGACTGCGACTGCGGCCGGAGGTGGGCACGGCACCCTGGTGCGCCAGAGGAGGGGATGAAGAGCGGAGGAAACTCGCCGGAGCTCGTGGGTCTCACTAGTGGTGGTGGAACGGAGAGAAAGGGCTCGGCCGGCTCGGAATTAGGCTGAGACCGAGGCGGCCATGGCGGCTGGAATGGCGAGATTGGGCATGGGTGGCTGCTCCTTTGAGCTTGGGAGGGGCTGGGGAGGCCTAGGGGAGAGTGGTGAGGAGGAGGGTGAGCTCGAACGGGCTCGGCAGAGGCTATATATAGCCGGGTGAGCTCGCCGGATAAGCTCGGGCGCGGCGGCGAGCCTATCCGCGCACTGGAGCTCTGGGCGACGTGGCTGTCCGTTTGCGGCGTCGAGGAGCTTCGCAGAGTAGTGTAGAGGGCTCGGGCGTGCTCTGGAAGGCTCGAGGGAGAAGAAAACGACGACCGTGTCACATGCGCTCACTGTTCCTCGACGGGGACGGCTCGCCGAGGAAGAATCCAGTGGGGGAGAGGGTTCCAGAGCGAAGGCGAGGCCAAGGGGAAGCTTCTGGACATGGAGAGGTGGCGAGGGAGCGAGGGAATGGACGGAACCAAGCGGTTTAATCACCAGAGCACGCTGTATGGCATGCCAAACGCGTGGTCACCGCATGCACTGGCGCACTCTGTGCATCCTGGCGTGCCAAGTCATGTCCAGAGTGATGTCCTTCCAAGTAATAGTCTCAGGGAGGTGATGGCTCGGTGAAAGTCACTGTGGTTAGATGGGAGTGATCATCTGAAGTTTACTGCATCCAACTGTTGCCTGAAACTGTGATCAACAGGAAAGGGATAAGAGCCAAGTGTGATGTCTGGGAGGTTTAGGGTAAGAAGGACTACAATCCTGTGAATTTTGGAAAGAAATGGACCAATATTTATTATAGTTGCTTTGCAACTGACCAATCTGGTCCAGAAACTCAATCTTGATGTGCCACTCACATGGAGTAGCCAATTGGGCTGAAATTTGGTAGAACATGATGATTTGGTCATATGAGAGTGCCATAAAAATTTCATGCCATTTAGACAAGCCAAAATGGTACTTCCTTCACAGCTATCCTCTCTGACCAGAATCTTAGAAAAGTTATAGGGAATTATTGAGAAGCTGAAATGAGCCAAAATTTTGTGGAGATAGGTTATATGGGTAGGAAAATGCTCTGGTAAATTTTCAGCAATTATGGAGCAATATAAAATATAGTTGCTTCACAATGTGAAAATCTGACCAGAAACCAAGATTTGATGCTATGCTCACATAGATGATTGGATAGGGTTGAAACTTGGTGGAGAGTCATTATTTGAGCATATGAAGATGCTTACAAAATTTCAACTCATTTGGATACTCCTATCTAGCACTTGCTTCACAAAGCTTCCAGTTGACCAGAAACTTTGGAAATTAGCCAAGGGAGATTTAATATCCAAATGAAGTTGAATTTTGTCATGTGGCAATGATATGGATAGGAAAGAATGCCCAAAAAGTTTGAGACCAATCAAGAAAATATAAAGGGTACTTGCTTCTCAACTTGACAGCTAGGGCAGAATCAGAAAAAAGAATATTTGTGAAATATTTTTGAACATGGCAAGGAAGGGTTTGACATATTTGTGGAAGATCTAACCCAAACAATTTATGAGAATTATTTGGGAATCTTGGGAATGATGGAAATGTGGGTTGCTTCACAATCCAATACAAACAGGGTTATTCCTTTAATAGAAAAAGGAATATTCCCAAGAAAAGAATATTGGGGTTGGTCCAAGATGGAAATCACAAGGTCTTGGGATGGTTTAGAGGTTGGCAAGCCACTAGGGAAGAGGAATCAAGGATGATCCCTCCAGGTTGCAAGACTACTAAGCCACAGAAAAGCGAATCTGGACCAAAATCAAAAGAAAAAGAAAATGGGCAAAATCCAGGGTGTTACAGATAAGTACAGCAACCTTAACATCAAACAAATATAGCAAAGGTAAACAACATCATCTCCAAATGATAGCTTGAATGTGTTGGTTTCAGCATGCTGTTAAAGCAGATATAAAATGGAAGGGAATGTTACCTACAACAGGCTTAACAGCCATTAAATATTGCAATTCAAACTGGTATTGTTGAAAATGAATAGAACGTAGGTCATGCTTGAACATCACACTGGATAAATGTGTAAAACTGAAATAAAGGACATGTGTTAACTACACCAGGCATAACTGGAACCAAATATAGCCGTTTAAACTGGTATTGATGCAATCAAGCGTCATAGTTCCGGCTTGCCCATAATGAACATCACATTGTGAATGACTGAAATAAACAAGGCATAAAAGATCAGTATAACAACCAAATATAGCCATTGAAAACTGGATAGAGTCTCACTGCAACCAACCTAACAAGTAAATACAGATAAACAGGGATATGCTTGAAAACTGGACAAATGCTCACTGCAACCAACCTAACAACCAAATACAGATAAACAAGGCATCTGCTTGATAACTGGACAAATGCTCACTGCAACCAACCTAACAACCAAATACAGATAAACAAGGCATCTGCTCGATATTTGGACAAATGCTCACTGCAACCAACCTAACAACCAAATATAGATAAACAAGGCATCTACTCACTATAAACAACCAAATATAGCCATTCGTGAAACTGAAGTGGACAATTCATACTTAAACATCGCATAGCCCTATTGAACATTAGATTTTTGTATAACTAAAATAATTAAACACGGCACAGTTAAAACACCGCATGGCAAAAGCTACTACAACAAAGGGTACAGGTTGGCAAGCTAGAAAAGGTAAGATTTGCTGATAGGATGTTGCCTCACATGTCATGGACGGGATCCTTCCAGTTGGAAGAGCACATACCCATGGTGCGCTCTCTGATGTCACAGATGGGCTATTTCACCTTGGAAGAACCTTTGTGGGTGCCCTCCTCGTGGTCGTGGTTGATGAGATCTGACTTCAATTGAGGATCCCAAGCCGCCGTCGTAGAACGTGTCCTTCAGAAATGACAAAATGTGCTCGATAGCGTACAAGGATCACAAATCCTTGACCGCGTGGCGGAGGAGATCAGTGGCAGGGCCGTCGAAGAGATCGACAGCGGTTGAACCAGAGGGGTTGGGGATGGACCACATAACCTGTGACATGGCTCGCGTGAAGCTGTCGCTGTCGACGAGCTTGATGTCGTAGCTAGCATTCCTGAGATACAGTAATACGCTAGCCTGCTGACGTGAAGCCTTCGACATGGCAACGTAGTCAACGTCTTCACCGGCTTCCGCGGCGAGGTGTTGCTCTGAGATCGACATGTCGGGGTGAACGGCAGCCACCTCGCCAACGTCCACCGGAGAGGCCATGATAAACCTCTTCTTGGCCAAACGCTCGTCAGGCTCCCCAGGATACATGGTCGAGCTTAGGCTGCGACATTCTGGAGCAGGGGATGTGGATCTGGAGGGGAGGGACACCACATGCCTCATGTAAAAACTCAGGAGAGTGGGGCGACGATATGGGAATCGCTGGGTAACTTGAACTTTATTATCTAATCTAGGAGGAACGGGCAGACCGGCAGGGGTTGGTGGCTGCGGCGAGCTAGGGTTCGAGGGGGTAGGAGGGCCGGGTGGGGGGACTATGGAGGGGGGGGGTGGGCGGGGTGGTGTTTGAGGATACGCCGCGGCTACTGAAAATTTTAGTAATGATGGGTGGAGTTGGTGGTGGACGAGGGAGGGCGACGGTTCAAATGCCTTGGCTACTGCAATTTTACTCTAAGGTCGGTGCTGGAGGAGTGGGGGCGACAGCTGAAGTACGACGGCTACTAAAATTTGGGTAAAGGAATTTGTGCGGGGCGGGAGTACCCAAGAGCGCACACGGTCCAATAAGAATATGCGTGTATGATAATAAGGAAAAGCGCGGCGGAACCGCCGATTTTTGCAACGCTCAAGGTGGGTAGTTTGTTTTTAGATTTGATGTGGAATCTATTATATAATTAAGACAAGAGACAAATAAGCCATCACATTCATCCACATATGTTAAAATTATATTATCCATTGATCAAGATTATAGTGGTTGAGATTAAAACATCTAAAAGGTTACGGAGAACAATATTAGGTGCAAATTTTAGCATATGACACGTACGAGGTACAGGTTCAACCCAAATAACACGTACAACCCAAACAACACATCCGATCCTATATAGCAAACCAATAGGAATCCTTCATGTTAAAAAATAATAGGAATCCTTCGTGTTACGTAAAAAAAATAGGAATCCTTCCGTGAAAAGCACAATCGAAATACACACAAAAGGAAAAGAAAAAAAACAATCTGAAAATATCAGAGTCCGTTTGGTAAAAAAAGGGAATCCTTGCAAAAGGATGAAACGATCCGATGATGGGATCAGATCCAATCTGGCCTGATTTTAATGTCTGAACTCTCCCGAAAAAACAGTTCCTTCCTGTCTGATCTTTCACGCCGCCGACACATCCGACTTCGGGTGTCCATCCTATCCTCGAGATTGGATCATTCATAGCTTACAGCACCATGGGATCGCGTAGGTTGACGATGTCTTGGATCTCCACGCGCACGGTGGACTTTCAGGTCCGTTGGCACAAAATCTTACCCAATAGGCGCCTAGAACATCTTGGCACCCAACAAATCGAGCAAACTTCTATCCTGGCCGGCCCTGTTACACCATGCGCATCCCCTATCTATGCCAAGCTACATCGATTGACTAGATCGATCGGAAGAAGTACGCTATCCCATCCAGGTTATCAGTTCATCACCGTTAATGTTCTCTACGATATCAATCTCTTGTGCTTGACAGCATGATGATTGGTGCAGTGGTGCAACTGATTTAAGGACTGGTGTTTGAAAAATACAAGATGATGTCGTGGAAATTTCCCCATATAATATCTCTCAGCATCCTCACGCTAGCCAGGTACTTAAGTATAACGCAAGGAGGAGTCTAGCGACCATGTGGGGCTAATTAGAAGCAAGAATCCTGTACATATCTCTCACGTATTCAGGTGCTCATCTCTCTCCTCACCCAGCCAACAGATTTTTGGCATGAGCATCACAGTACAATTAACAGATCCATCACCATGTATTCCTGGGTGGGATCAAGAGGTTGGTTATACTTGCGTTTTTCTCTTTTAATATACTTGGACGAAAATAACAATGGTGATTCCAGGGTTCCGTTCAAGCGATGTACTAAGCATAACCCCAAGGAGTCTACCGGCCATGCATGCCGAGACGGAAGGAAGGATTCCATGCATATCTTCTGTATACTCAAGCGCTCAATTCTCTCATCACCCAGCGTGTCCCAGCCCACAGGTTATTTGCATGTGCATCTCAGTACCATGGAGTAACAAATCCATCAACTTCTATCACTTGGGTGGGATCAAGAGAGAAAGTGCCTATATTTATGTTTGTATATCTTCTAATATACTGATGAGCACATCAGTGGTGATTCCAGGGTTCCGTTCGACCAAGCGAAGGCAACTTGACTCGGTTTCTTTTCTTTCAATATATGATAAGATCAATTCCTATGGTGCCGTAAGTATATATGGAGTGGCCGGAAGCCCTATCTATTAAATTCCAGTGTTATATGCCTAAATCCCAAAGAACTATCACCCGCAGACCTGAGATCGAAAGCAGGACTGCATCACATCCACAACAAGTCAGCAACACCCCCACAAAAAAAGTCATCAACACGCATGGCGGATCGAAGGCTTGGCACATCCTGTAGGCACCTATGACATCATGGCACCGAACAAATCAATCAAAGGTAATTAAGATACAAATCCGCTTTATGTGTTTACATTTCTACATCTGAGAAAGTCTTAATTTTCCTTTTCAAATTTAATGTGCACATCATCCATATACAAATATCTATTTTTTAAACTAAGCACAAGAACAATGGGACATCCAGGAAGAGGCAACCTAGCAATTGCATGCATCCATACACGTAAACAAAATAATCTGCACTGCTATTTATATGGCAGAGTCCCAAATTAATAACGGTTGTGATAATGCTAAGTGTTCGGATTAAAGTGAAGCTGAAGCAAAGACGAATAGCCGATACAACATAGACCGGCTCACACAGCCCGAGTACACTTCGGTTTATAGCTGGACATCTCAGAGATCAATCAATGTTAATGACATCATGAAATTGATCGAGCTCCTTTTCTATGTATATACTTCAATGGATAATTTTTTGTTTACTGACTTGGCAATCCCAACCTGGTGGTCAATTATTTATAAATTTGATTCATTTCACTAGAACGTTAATATTTTCTTTTTCAGATTTGTTTAACAAGGAAATCTAGATACATGATGCAATCTATTTTCAGCAAGTGAAAAATAACACAATATAAAATAAAAATTCATTTTAAATACAACTTCTATTTTGTTGATAGCGAATACACATCATTTTTAGCGTATAGATGCAGTCTACACAACAATTTATATCCGACACTCACATCATATAGAAATAATCTATTGTTTTTACGAGAAATAAAGGCAAGATATGATGTGAGTGTCCGATATAAATTGTTGTAACATGAGTACTATTTTGAATCATATAAGTCAATGAAAAATAACATATACATGATCATAAATAGCAATCTACAATCTTTGATGATTTTGAGTGAGAAACAATGTCTTCGCATTTCAAGTAACAGAAACTATCAATTTCATTCGATTAGATCGATACATACAAGACATAGGCAACCAGAGTAAGATGTGTTGGCGTGGGAGCATACGAACAATAGGAGGGCCACTAGGCAACTTGGTTTAGACGTGAGTTAACATAATTATACATAATAATCAACCGATGCTAATCATGTCGTCAGAAAATGATTGATTGGAAGATAGAAAATGTTGGACGAGGACAAATAGAAGAGAAAATGAGGGAGATCACTACATATATCAATTGTTTGCATGTTGAGCTACGTACACTAATTAAACTGGTCATTTGTTAATGTTCCCTATTTTACATTCAGAAGTAGCATACAACTAAGAAGATTTCAATAGGAAAAAATTAAAGGTACTATTTGGAATCGAGGTATAGCCAGATTTGATCACTATGAAATTTTTATTGAATGCCACATCCCATAGGAGTATTGGCGGAAACCAAACATGATATATAATCTCATGTGTTTGATCTCTTTGTGTTACTACATGACATTTAAATTCCGTGATTTCCCTATTCCTAAATCTTCTTCAGTTCCTAGGTAAACGACCTTAGCAAGTGTCACCATGTTTCCACTAAATGTACAATTTGTATATTTTGCGAACCAACAAAACCTTATATACTGAACAATTACAAATATAAAACACATCTGTTATATCTAGCCGCGCAAATGCGTGGGTAACCCCGCTAGTTCAATCTAAATAAACTACCCGCCTTTAGCTTGCACAAGTGGTGATTTTATAGCGCACTAGCATCGCACATGATTAAGCCAGTACCTTCACCTTTGCTCGCGCTTGCGCAGTCGTGGTGATTCACAGCGCACTTGCTGTGGCACCCTGGCTCATAGAACCGGAATGCCAGTGTTCCCAGCCCAGAGATCATTGTCTTCTGGAAACACTCAACATCTTGGCAACAGAAACATAGCTGACTTTTATTGATAATAAAGAGTACAAGCTTACAAGGCCCTCGAGGCCAGAGCACAACAAGTGCTATACAGTATGTACATTATTTATCAAACATGATGGGCCTCGGCATAACTTAGCGATACTACAGCGGAAAGCTAAAGCGTAGCGGAATATGGCAGCAACTCCATCCACAGGGACACTGCTGTGGACACATCCTAGGCATTATAACACGAACCTCCAAGACCTGCGTCTTAGTCTTCTCCTGCATCTGGCATGATACGCCAGGTGAGTACTTTGAATGTACTCGCAAGCACATGACAATCAAATAATGCAGCAAGTAATAGCATGGCAATAAACATGTTGAGTCTTAAATGCTGAGATCACGGTCATCAACTTACTCATATCCGGGTTGCTTCACAACCCACGGAGTACTCCACCTCACTGAGTACTTCCGCACATAAGACAAGTTCTTTCATTAGTATCATTATTACGGTTGATCTCCTACAAAGGTCTGGATAGGCTGTCCAATTCCGTGGACACGGCTATTCGAATAGATTTAACACTCTGCAGAGGTTGTACACTTTACCCACACCACGGAACTCATGGCCTCGTACTCCCATTCGGGTGGACCAACGACGTTCCGACGAAACCTGTCTGACCCATGACTCTTCCATCGTTCCACCGGCCATCACACTCCTTCTTGGAGTCAAGCCCTGGGTGGCCCCGTGTCCTCAAGACACCTGCCACCATCGTGGCCAAACTAACTGACCCAAACGGGGACGCCGACAAATAACTCAACTGGGCTCACAGAGTTATCGTCGTCTACCTGATCAATGTAGCACGCACACATAACCCTCCCTCTTTGGAGGTACCGGTGAAAGAGCACGCAGCCAGCCCAAGTCAAGGCCGTCCCATACCGGCAAATGTGGCTGCATGTTTTAACCCGGACAGGTGACTCTCAAT
Organism: Thinopyrum elongatum; assembly: GCA_011799875.1. NCBI lineage: Eukaryota > Viridiplantae > Streptophyta > Magnoliopsida > Poales > Poaceae > Thinopyrum > Thinopyrum elongatum. The sequence goes on from CM022301.1 coordinate 341,070,075, forward strand.
CAACCAACTAAGTTTCGTTAAACATTCAGCAGGTTATCAACTCGTGTGAACTTAGTTGGTCATCTTAGCCATCTATTAATTTACTTGGAATTACTTGGGGTTAAATTTAATATGCAAAATGCATATGAAAATGCAATGCTATGACATGCTTCAAAACATGGTTATCCTGGCTTGCCTTGGTCTGCTGAGTTGTTCAAAAACTCTGGTTCTTCAACTCCAAGGTTTTCACCTTCTGAAAATAATCAAAAACAGCAAAGAAAAATATCAAGCAACACTGTTTAATGTTCCAGAAATTCTGTGAGTAAAATAAAAATGTGAAACTTGGTGGAAAAATAGAGCATTGAGGTGTGGACCCAATGCAAAAAGAATCATTTGAATTGGACCTTTCTGTTAAAAGTTATTAACAGTCAAAGGTCTCTGCTAAATCAGTTTTGTTTAAAAATCAAATAAAATAAACGGAGTAACTGGGCCGGCCCACGTCGACAATGCACTGGCCCAGGGCCACTTACCCCTTCGTTTCAAACAAAATAGAGGAGGAAGAGGAGGCTGAGGGGGAGGCGGCACTCCGGCGAGCAGCGCCGGCGGGAGGGGCTGGCGATGGGCGGGATGGAGGGAGCTCGGAGAGGCGGTTCGCCTCGTACCCGTGGCGTGGCCGGGGATGCAGCGACGGTGTCGCCCCCTTCTTCTCCGGTGGCCGGCACTTTCAGGCGTCAGCGAACTCGTCTATTCCGGCGAGGATTGGCCACGGCGATGGGTCGGGGAGCTCCACGGGACCTCACTGAGCTCACTGGTGGTCGTGGTGGAGGCGGAGGTGGATCAGAGAGGGTAGGAGGAAGAGAGGGCGGGCGGCGGAGCTCCGGTCGAGCTCGAGGCCAGGGGCCTCTATGCTTCGATTGGGGCTGCCAGGAGGAGCTTGGGTGGAGGAGGAGAGGGGTGAGGAACTCTGGGAGGCCGGGGAGGGGCTTTTATAGGCGGGGGAGCCGAGCGGCGATCTCTCCCGAACAATGGCGATGCAGGCCATGGCGACGGCGCTCGTACGCCTCGCTGGCTGGACGCGAGCGGCGACAAGACCGGAGAGGGCAGAGGGAGCATTCAATGCGGAGAGGACGAGGCGGGGAGAAGAGGACGCGCCGCACGTATAGTGTGGTCACGGGCCGAACATGGCGGCGGTGACGCGGCGGTCGGCGAGGGCCTCTTCGGCATAGGTGAGGTGACCTGAGGGGCTACGTGGCAGCCAGGGACCTAGTCGGCACGCGTGGACAAGCCATAGTGGCGAGGGAGCAGAGGGACGTGATGGCTCGGGCACGGGTGCTGCGCAGCGCCCGGCGACAGCCATGCCAGGCCCGTGCTCACCACGCCATCTTGCGCTCCATGGCCACGTTGCCCTGGCGACCTTGTCTGGCGTGTCGACCATGGTCCATTCACATCACCTGAGGCTCTGGTTTGGCTTGAAGTGGTCTGTGCTGAGAGGTTTCATCAACAACAGTTTCTGACAGGAACATGGAGGGGCTTCTGAAGCTTAGGAGAAGATGAGGGGGAGCCAATGAGCTTGTCTGGTGTGATTCTGGTTGAATGAACGACAAGCTGACCAAGTTTGAGCTCATTTGGTTGAAGTTTGAGGGTAGCTCATGTGAAATGCACAAAACTGGCCTGAATCTGCAAATGGAAGTACTGATCAAAAGATAATTCTTGGAGAGCTGAAAATTTGTGGAGAGTGCTCATTTGGTGTTGTCTCATTGCTGTAAAAATTTGGTAGCAATTGGACAAACCAAAAATGCACTTCCTTCACAATGGCTGTTTCTGGACAGAGAGGAAAATGGATTTTAAGCAAAATATTTGAACATGACCAAGGAATGTTTTTGAAGATTTGGTGGAGATATGGTCCAAGGGATTTTTAGGAATTAATTGAGAAGTTTAGGAGCATCAAAACTATAGGTTGCTTCACAACCTATGCCAATGCCCTAATTTCCCAATTAAGAGAAAAAAGCTTTTGAAAATGATTTGAATGGAAATTTGAGTACTTGAGGTTCCTGCCAGAACATTTGCAAGATGATGAGGCTAGGAACCACTTGGCAAAGATTCAAAAATGACCAAGTCCATGTGAAAGAATTTGAAATCCATTCAAATTCAAATAAAGTCAAGTCAAATTTTGAAAAGAAAAGTTGGCAAAAATCAGGGTGTCACACTTGCCTCGCACACGGTTAAGCCAGTACCTCCACCTTTGCTCGCGCTTGCGCAGTTGTGGTGATTCACACCGCACTTGCATCGCACACTGTTAAACCACTACCTCCAGCACTGCTCGCGCTTGCGCAGTCGTGGTGATTTCACAGCCCACTAGCATCGCACACGGTTAATCACTACCTACACCCTTGACCGCGCTTGTGCAGCCGTGGTGATTTCATAGTGCACTTGTGAAAGGATCGAGAAGAGGTGTCTAGAGGGGGGAGGGTGATTAGAACCCTCAACAAATAAAGGTGGCAATTTTTAAGTTCTTCAAGTTAAGGTGGAGTTTTAGCACAAGTTCAAACATTCACAATACATATCAAGCAAGCATGGCAAGAGTATATGAGCAGCGGAAAGTAAAGCATGCAACTTGCAAGAATGTAAAGGGATGGGATTGGAGTGTGCAAACGCAATTGGAGACACGGAGATTTTTGGCGTGGTTCCGATAGGTGGTGCTATCGTACGTCCATGTTGATGGAGACTTCAACCCACGAAGGGTAACGGTTGCGCGAGTCCACGGAGGGCTCCACCCACGAAGGGTCCACGAAGAAGCAACCTTGTCTATCCCACCATGGCCATCGCCCACGAAGGACTTGCCTCACTAGGGTAGATCTTCACGAAGTAGGCGATCTCCTTGCCCTTACAAACTCCTTGGTTCAACTGCACAATCTTGACGGAGGCTCCCAAGTGACACCTAACCAATCTAGGAGACACCACTCTCCAAAAGATAATAGATGGTGTGTTGATAATGAACTCCTTGCTCTTGTGCTTCAAATGATAGTCTCCCCAACACTCAACTCTCTCTCACAGATTTGGATTTGGTGGAAAGATGATATGAGTGGAAAGAAACTTGGGGAAGGCTAGAGATCAAGATTCTAATGGTTGGATTGGAATATCTTGGTCTCAACAAATGAGTAGGTGGTTCTCTCTCAGAAAATGAATGCTGGAAGTGTAGGCATGTTCTGATGGCTTTCCCACGAATGGAGGAAGGGTGGAGGGGTATATATAGCCTCCACACGAAATCTAACTGTTACACACAATTTACCAAACTCGGTGGGACCAAATAGTGAAACTCGGTCAGACCGATTTAGTTCAAAATGTGAACGTTAGGATTTTTGGTGGGACCGACATGTCAACTCAGTGAGACCGATTTCGTTAGGGTTAGGGCATAACGTAATCTCGGTGAGACCGATCACATGAACTCGGTGAGACCGATTTCTGTAATAGGCAAACAGAGAGTTGGTCAGGCAAACTCGGTGAGACCGATCGCTCATTTTGGTGAGACCGAAACGTTACGAAGAGGAAATAGAGAGTTTGCATTGTGAACTCGGTGGGACTGATCGCTCATCTCGGTTAGACCGAAATGTTACGAAGGGAAACAGAGAGTTAGCAATCCCATCTCAGTGAGACCGAGATCCCTATCGGTGAGACCAAACTGATTAGGGTTTCTGGCAGTGGCTATGTCAAATGAACTCGGTGGCGCCGGATAGATCAAATTGGTGGGGCCAAGTTTGACTTTAGGTTTAGGACATATGTGGATATCAGAAAGTGGTTGAGGGTTTTGGAGCATATCACTAAGCATTTTGAGCAAGCAAGCCATTAAGCAACACCTCATCCCCTTTTAATAGTATTGGCTTTCCTATGGACTCAATGTGATCTTGGATCACTAAAATGAAAAGAGTAGAGTCTTGAGCTTGAGCCAATATATGTCCTTAGCATCTTGAAGGGGTTACACATCCTCTTGTCCTGCCACTCCACTGTTGAACTTATCTGAAATATACTAGATAAAAGTATTAGTCCAACAAGAGATATATTGACATTAATTACCAAAATCACCCAGGGAGCACTTGTGCTTTCAATCTCCCCCGTTTTGGTAATTGATGACAACATACATCAAAGCTTTAGATAAAGATACAAGGAATAGCAAGTAAAGCTTTGGAAGGACATGTAACATGCATAGGCTCCCCCTACATGTATGCAATCATGTGAAGATAGAATATAATACCATGTGAATGCATAAGCATGACAGAGCAGGCAATGAGTTACATGTATCTTGGCTATATGCATCAAAGCAAATGGTGTGAATATAGGAAGTGTACCTCAATGTTCATGATTCCTTCTTGCAAACAATATGTACATCAGCAAGAGATCATCATGCACATGAGTGTGATGCATATACTTACCTTGCGGTCATGAGCTGGCTTTGGAAGAGATGAACCTGAGTAAACAAGGTTAGATAACACAGGAATATCTACTAAGCAGAGTAAGAACAGGAAACCACAAGAGTACCAAGATTGGGATGACATGTAGTGAGTGAGTACTTAGTACTCTATTTGGATATTGACATGTCCCCAAAGAGTAAAGATATGCAATGAATTCCAAAGATTTTCTTCCCTTAGAAATGAGCTCTCTCTCTCCCCCTGAATCTTATATATTAGATAATGGGAGAAGATAGGGAAAAGAAAATCATGGCAAAAACAAAATCAGAGTAAAACAATCATAATAAACATAACACATACTAACATGTCTTTCCCCTCTTGAAGACATGTGACTTCTCTCCTTTATGGAAAATAAGCATCTGGGCTTAAGATGTGCATTCTCTCTTATATGATAAGCTTTGATGTGCTCTCTCTCCCCCTTTGACATCAATTTCCAAGAAGGGATCTTCTGGAGCATGAGTCAAGTAGGTTTGGTCCTTGAGTCACAGTACAAAGCAACATGTAATATAAGATGCTGGTAGAGGACAAGAATCATTGAGTGGAGCTGGAACAAATATGCAGGATGCAAATGGCGAAGTGTTTTCTCAGTATTGAATTCGGTTACTCCGAGTTGTTTGCTTCGGTGGCACCGAGTTGTTTCGGTTTGGCCGAGAAGAACAAATCGGTGAGGCTGATTTCAACACAGAGAGAAAACAATTGTCATCTCAGCTCACTTAGGCAAATAAGATCTCACAAGGATTTGCAATGAATTGGATGCAGAAAATAATCAGAGAAAAGAAAAGAAATCTAGATGAAGTTTTTTTTGTTTTGAAAGGAGAATATGTATGCAAGAAACAAATGCAAAAACACAGAAAAACACAAGAGAGCTTCATCTAGAATTGGTCGGTGACAAAGTCACCTATGTTAGAGTATATTGACTTAGGAGTCAAGTGAAGACACTTGATCATAGGTCATACTCGTCGTTTATGCTCAAAATGGGGTTACCATTTTTTGTTCAAGCATTTTGATGTATTCTCATCTTGTTGAGCTGCTTTAACCCATGTCTTGGGGTAAAGCTTCTCTAAGATGGAATATCATACCTTGGGTGGTGGTGTTGATCTTGATCATGTAGTTGAACTTGTGTGGGATGCTCAAGGTTGATGTAGTTCATCAAGAGTTGGGAGCACCACTTGTAGTTTGAGTTCATCTTCCTACCTGGGTTAGTCTTGCAAGGAAAAGCACTTATGTATCCAAAATGACAAACATGATATTGATACCAAATGAAATTTGATATAAAGAAGTTGTCAAAGGATATATTGAAAGGATTCATGCTTCCTTGTCTTCAACCACCATATTGTAGAGACTTGGTGATGTAGAGATTGCTCAAGATATGAGTGAGTTGTAATCTCATAGACTTTGGCTTATCCAAGTACCTACAAGGGTTAGATGACATGCAAGAGTACAAATATAGATCCAAGACATATGATCATCTTCATAAGAGAAACATCAAGGATTAGTCAAAACTCATGCCTTGCATGTATCCAAATGGAGTTTCTACTCCAAGTTTGAAGAATCAATGATGTTCAATTCACCTCTCAACCAGCAAAATACTTTCTCATCAAGCGGTTTGGTGAATATATCCGCCAATTGCTTATCGGTACGAACATGCTTAAGATCGATGTCTTCTTTAGCAACATGATCTCGAATGAAATGATGACGAACTTCAATATGCTTAGTTCGAGAATGTTGCACGGGATTGTGAGCAATCTTAATAGCACTTTCATTATCACAAAGCAATGGAACATGTTTCACATATATCCCATAATCTTTAAGAGTTTGGGTCATCCAAAGTAATTGAGCACAACATGAACCGGCGGCAATGTATTCCGCTTCGGCGGTGGATAAGGATACCGAGTTTTGTTTCTTGGAGGACCAAGACACAAGAGATCTACCAAGAAATTGACAAGTACCCGAAGTGGACTTTCTATCAACCTTGTCTCCGGCATAGTCCGAATCGGAGTAGCCAACAAGATCAAAAGAAGACCTCTTAGGATACCAAATGCCAAAGTTTGGTGTGTGAATTAAGTATCTCACTATCCTTTTCACAGCCTTAAGATGACATTCTTTGGGGGCCGCTTGATATCGTGCACACATGCACACACTTAGCATAATATCGGGACAGGAGGCACATAGATATAACAATGAACCAATCATAGAGCGGTAAACCTTTTGGTCAACCGGTTTGCCATCCTTAGTCTAGTCAAGATGTCCACTAGTAGGCATGGGTGTATTCATACCTTTGCTTTCTTGCATGTTGAACTTCTTCAATAGGTCCTTGGTATACTTTGTTTGGGAAAAAAAGGTACCCTCCTTAGTTTGCTTGATTTGCAAACCAAGAAAGAACTTGAGTTCACTCATCATAGACATCTCAAACTTCTCCGACATTAGCCCTCCAAACTTTTCACTAAAATGAGGGTTAGTCGAACCAAATATGATACCATCCACATAAATTTGGCACACAAATAATTCACCATTATCCCTTTTAGTAAAAAGAGTAGAATCAATTTTTCCAATCTCAAAGCCTTTTTCAATAAGGAATTTAGTCAAGCATTTATACCACGCTCTAGGAGCTTGTTTAAGACCATAAAGAGTTTTGTGAAGTTTGTAAACATGGTTGGGTTTCTTAGGACTAACAAAGCCGGGAGGTTGTTGAACATAAACTTCCTCCTCAATTTCACCATTTAGAAAAGAACTTTTAATGTCCATTTGATATAATGTGATATCATGATGATTGGCATAAGCAAGTAAGATGCGTATGGACTCAAGTCTAGCAACGGGGGCATATGTCTCACCATAGTCCATACCTTCGACTTGAGTGTAGCCTTGAGCGACGAGACGGCCCTTGTTGCGTACAACTTGTCCATCTTCATCTTGCTTATTCCGAAACACCCATTTGGTACCAATGACATTGTGCTTCTCATCGGGCTTTTCAATCAACGTCCACACTTGGTTCCTCTCTAAATTGTGTAGCTCTTCATGCATAGCGTTCACCTAGTCCAGATCATCAAGCGCTTCTTCAACCTTCATAGGTTCAATGCTAGAGATGAATGAATAGTGTTCACAAAAATTAGCCAAACGAGTTTTAGAGCGAGTGATTCTCCCGGTTTGAATATCATCAAAGATTTGTTCGACGGGATGATCTCTTGAGACTCTTGCTCTAACTCGTGAGAGCTTTTGTTTGGGTCGGGGTGGAACATCTTCTTCATCATCTTGTTCTTCCTCTTGTCCTTCTTCGTTGTTGGTGTTGTTGTTCTCTTGTGGAGGTGGAGAAGGAGGTTGATGAGGTTCATCTTGGTGTACATCCTTGTTTGATCATCTTGGCGTGTCCCACTTGTGGATGCTTCCGAGTTAACTCGTGGTTCACCTTGTCGTGAGGTAGAAGCTTCCACTTGGACGGACGAGGTACTCTCCTTCACCTCCGTTGGGCGAATCTTGCCAATAGACAAGTCTTGGATTGCTTCCGAAGGGTCTTTGTCTCCTACATCAATTAGCAATTGCTCTACTTGCGAGCCGTTAGATTCATCAAACTTCACATCTACCGTCTCTTCAACCTTTCGGGTGAAGTTGTTGTAGACATGGTAAGTGTGAGAGTTTGAGCCATAACCGAGTAGGAAACCTTCATGAGATTTAGGAGCAAATTTCGAACGATGATGGTTATCAAGAATATAGCACTTTGAGCCGAATACTCGAAAGTATCCAACTTGGGGTTTGTTACCGGTGAGAAGCTCGTATGCCGTCTTGCCGACAAGCTTGTGAAGATACAATCGATTTGTGGCATGACAGGCTGTCTCAACCGCTTCCGCCCAAAAGTGTTTTGGCGTCTTGTACTCATCAAGCATCGTTCTCGCCATCTCAATAAGAGTTCGGTTCTTCCTCTCAACAACTCCATTTTGTTAACGCGTGTACGTAGCCGAGAACTCATGTGAAATCCCTTCTTCATCAAGAAAGGTGTCCACATTGGCGTTCTTGAACTCTGTTCCGTTGTCGTTGCGAACCTTCTTGATCTTAACTTCAAATTGATTTTGGGCCTTCCTAGTGAAGTTCTTGAAGATCTTTTGGACCTGCGATTTATCATCAAGAAAGAACACCCACGTAAATCTTGAAAAATCATTGACAATGACTAAACCGAACGAGTTACCATCGAGACTCTTGTAGGCATTGGGACCAAAAAGATCCATATGAAGTAGCTCGAGCGGTCTTCTCGTGGTCATGATGTTTTTCACGGGATGACTTCCTCCAACCTGTTTTCCTTCTTGACAAGCACTACAAAGTCTATCCTTGTCAAATATAACATCTTTAACACCAAGGATATGATCACCTTTAATAAGCTTATCAAGATTTTGCATGCCCACATGACCTAACCTTCTATGCCATAACCAACCTTTAGAAGATTTAACAATTAAGCAAGTTCTAGGTTGAGCCTTTTTAGTGAAATCAACAATGTATAGATCACCTCTACATATACCGGTAAAGACCATATTATGATTATCTCTTCGAAACACTTGGCCATCTACTTCAGTAAATAGGACGTTAAAACCGAAATCGGCTAGTCTAGATATGGAAAGTAAATTGTATCCAAGAGATTCAATGAGCATAACATTTTGGATGGAGCTGTCATGTGAGATGGCCACCTTACCAAGGCCAACCACCTTACCCTTTGAGTTATCACCAAAAGTGGCATACTTTCGAGGGCCGTCATTTTCAGCAAGCTCACGAAAGATATCCTTGTATCCGGTCATGTGATCGGTACATCTACTATCAAGAACCCATTCCTTTCCTCCAGCCATGTAGCCGCGAAGATTAGCCATAAGACCAAAGTGTCTCATAGACTCATCGAGATCAAAGTCACTATCATCATCCTTATCATAGTATCCATGTTCAACATCGTCTTGTGATTGATCATTACCTAGAGAGAGTGATTCATTAGTTTTATGACCATGACAATGTGCATCTTTATGAATTCTAATGACTTCGGAAATGATATTGCTAATGATTCCAACATCTCCTTTGGCACGCATAAGGTCACGAAGCTCACATAGACAATCACCAAACTTAGGATCATTAGGGCTCATCTTATTTAAAGCAATGGACTTATGAAGAATCTCATCTAAGTTTTTCAAGGAGTAGTTTGGAAATCGTTCCTCAAGAAATCTTCATATAGTATAAGCACAATCAAGAGCAGGCAAGCAAACAATCAAATTTCTAGGCAGTCCTCTAATGATAAGATTGATAGTTCTAAGATTGCGGATCATGTCAATAGACTCATCATGGGTAGGATGCAAGGGGTCAACAAGGGGTGCACACGGGCTAGCAATGTACTTGTTCAAATGATATTCATTGAAAATCTCAAGCATCTCATTTTTCCAAGCATGAAAGAACTCCCCATCAAGCATAGGCACTCTACGTCTAAAACACCCCATCGTAGACTCATCCATCTTCCTCCAATGGTGATTAAACCAAAGCAATGGAGACCAATGCTCTGATACCAATTGAAAGGATCGAGAAGAGGTGTCTAGAGGGGGGGGGGTGATTGGACCCTCAACAAATAAAGGTGGCAATTTTTAAGTTCTTCAAGTTAAGGTGGAGTTTTAGCACAAGTTTAAACATTCACAATACATATCAAGCAAGCATGGCAAGAGTATATGAGCAGCGGAAAGTAAAGCATGCAACTTGCAAGAATGTAAAGGGATGGGATTGGAGTGTGCAAACGCAATTGGAGACACGGAGATTTTTGGCGTGGTTCCGATAGGTGGTGCTATCGTACGTCCACGTTGATGGAGATTTCAACCCACGAAGGGTAACGGTTGCGCTAGTCCACGGAGGGCTCCACCCACGAAGGGTCCACGAAGAAGCAACCTTGTCTATCCCACCATGGCCATCGCCCATGAAGGACTTGCCTCACTAGGGTAGATCTTCACGAAGTAGGCGATCTCCTTGCCCTTACAAACTCCTTGGTTCAACTCCACAATTTTGACGGAGGCTCCCAAGTGACACCTAACCAATCTAGGAGACACAACTCTCCAAAAGGTAATAGATGGTGTGTTTATGATGAACTCCTTGCTCTTGTGCTTCAAATGATAGTCTCCCCAACACTCAACTCTCTCTCACAGATTTGGATTTGGTGGAAAGATGATATGAGTGGAAAGAAACTTGGGGAAGGCTAGAGATCAAGATTCTTATGGTTGGATTGGAATATCTTGGTCTCAACACATGAGTAGGTGGTTCTCTCTCAGAAAATGAATGCTGGAAGTGTAGGCACATTCTGATGGCTTTCCCACGAATGGAGGAAGGGTGGAGGGGTATATATAGCCTCCACACGAAATCTAACCGTTACACACAATTTACCAAACTCGGTGGGACCGAATAGTGAAACTCGGTCAGACCGATTTAGTTCAAAATGGGAACGTTAGGATTTTTTGTGGGACCGACATGTCAACTCGGTGAGACCGATTTCTTTAGGGTTAGGGCATAACGTAATCTCGGTGAGACCAATCACATGAACTCGGTGAGACCGATTTCTGTAATAGGCAAACAGAGAGTTGGTCAGGCAAACTCGGTGAGACCGATTGCTCATTTCGGTGAGACCAAAACATTATGAAGAGGAAACAGAGAGTTTGCATTGCGAACTCGGTGGGACCGATCGCTCATCTCGGTTAGACCGAAACGTTACGAAGGGAAACAGAGAGTTAGCAATCCCATCTCCGTGAGACCGAGATCCCTATCGGTGAGACCGAACTGATTAGGGTTTCTGGCAGTGGCTATGTCAAATGAACTCAGTGGGGCCGGATAGATCAAATCGGTGGGGCCGAGTTTGACTTTAGGTTTAGGACATATGTGGATATGAGGAAGTGGTTGAGGGTTTTGGGGCATATCACTAAGCATTTTGAGCAAGCAAGCCATTAAGCAACACCTCATCCCCTTTTAATAGTATTGGCTTTCCTATGGACTCAATGTGATCTTGGATCACTAAAATGAAAAGAGTAGAGTCTTGAGCTTGAGCCAATATATGTCCTTAGCATCTTGAAGGGGTTCCGCATCCTCTTGTCCTGCCACTCCACTGTTGAACTTATCTGAAATATACTAGATAAAAGTATTAGTCCAACAAGAGATATGTTAACATTAATTACCAAAATCACCCAGGGAGCACTGGTGCTTTCAACTTGCATCGCACACGGTTAAGCCAGTACACCCGTGTCCATTGAGCGTCATCCAAGTCTTTGCAACAAAAAAAATGTCAGAGAGGGTCAGAAGACAACCACACCAGCATGTGGCCCAAATATATATGAGTGAAAAGGGTGGTATGTGATGTTCAAAATTCCAATGCACAACTTTGACCGCGCGGGCCCATGGTTGGGCGCATCATCGAAGATCGATGAGAGGGGCCAGAAGTCAAGAACCACCTGGAAGTGGCCAAATATATGTAGGAATATAGGGTGTGATGTTTAAAACTTTAAATACACAATGCACAACTTTGGTGGCACCTGCCTCGCAAACCCGAAAGCACCCTTGGATATATCTATAATGACATAATGTCGTAGCTACCTAGCTAGGGTGCTTGACCCACCTCCCACTTTGTGTCAGCGGGACGGATGCACGTAATGATACTTTGGTCATACATGCATGCCGCCTTGACCTACCATAAGACGGACCAGTGAATCTATCGCTTGGTCAAATGACAACTGTTGTTGTCGATAAAAAATGGATAGAATGTATATATAAACCGCTTGGGCCAATAGATTGAACCATCATAAAAAATCGCATGAGAGGGACCACAAAACCAGCACCGCCTAGATGCAGCCCAAAATGATGTACGTTGGAAGGGGTGATGTGTGTTTTCAATATCGAATAATGTACAATTTAGATGTGGCACCTGCCTCTCGATATAGACAACAACCATGAAAGCCAGGTAGTTAAGGACGAGATATGCAGGGTACGGTGTCGGTCGAACCCAGCAATCCGAGCGTGTGGGAGGGAATCCTGACAACGCATGAGCTCGAGCTTTGGTTGAACGACATGTGACGGTGACCGTCCCTAACACGAACTAGGAGGAATCCATTCATGACCAACACATACCCCTCGTTATCGGTCAAAGGGATGATATATATATATACACTCGGGGAGCCCACATATATGTGTGTCGTCACAAAATACCGCACAACGGAGACGTGGTTGATTAGAAGACCCCCTATACACTGCATGCGGCCCAAAAATATGTATGGGTGGTGTGTGATGTGTTCAAATCCCGAATTGACAACTTTGATGGGGCACCAACTACATTATAAACCGAACACCGTACCCGACCCCAAGCCAAGTTCAATACGTATGATGTCGGTTCCCCAACTTCGAGGCACGCGCGGGGGGGGGGGGGGGGTGGAGGGGGGGGGGGGGGGGGGGGTGTCGTCCAACGCATGTGCTCAAACTTTATTTGGTCTAACATGGCACACATAGCAATAGGAAACCATCATGGTCAAACCCTTCTCGTATGTTGGGTCAAAGGGATAGATTGTGTGGGCCCCCTCGTTATCAGTCAAGGATGATATATATACTAGTAAGGTACACGCCCATTGCACGCATGAGATTTGGCAACCAAAATATGAATAAATACCACACTATAGCATGTAAGCTTTGAGTCATATATGCATGATGTAGATGTTCGTTTAATTCTTATAGTTCATCCCATTCAAAATAAATTAGTTTTTATAAAAAAAAGTTAATCTATTTTAAGATTCATGGAATTGTGTGTTGTAAAGCATAAAGTAAAAACAAATAATGGCAATTCATCTAGAAAAAAAGTTTGGGCAATTATGATACGAAAGATTCTAGAACAAAGGAGAAGTGCTAGTGTTTTGAGGTTTGTGCATTTTGCCTAAGTTCAACCATGGAGTCTTCTAGATTGTACATGTGGCATAATCTGGTGGAATGTATAGATGATATCCAATGGCTAGTAGTGTTTGGATTTGCCACCTCTGCACCACCGGATTGGCAACGACCATCTTTCAAAGTTATTCACACACTATATAGGGGGTATAGATATATACCTCGGGGAGCCCACAGATATGTGCGGCGTCTATAAACTGCACAAGGGAGACATGCTCGATCAGAACACCCGCCCCCCTATACCCAGCATGCGGCCTGAAAAAATGTATGGGTGTGGTGTGTGATTTGTTCAAATCCCGAAAGCACAAGTTCGATGGGGCACCAACTACATTAGTAACATTACAAACTTAACATCGTACCCCTGCGGCCAGGTTAAAGACGTACAATGTCGGGAACACAACTTTGAGGTGGGGGGGGGGGGGTAGGGGCCGGGTGCCGTCCAACGCACGTGCTGAAACTTGATTTGCTCTAACATAGCACACGGAGCAAAGAGTAAACCCTTCTCATGCGTTGGGTCAAAGGGATAATTTGTGTGGGCCTACAGATGTCGATCATTCTTTGATTTTTGAGAACAAAAAATAACCAATAAAAACAGATTCTACAAATTAACAAAACAAGGATCCCAAGGTTTATATAATCGTCATGACAGGTCACTATAGAGACATTTATCATCTAAATGTCTATAATGACCATATCATAGCGTTTAAATGAAGCTTGAGACATGCAACTTCCCACCGGTCACCCATCCTTAGACTACTCCAGCCCGTGCATGCTTAACTTCTGCGTTCTATTCGACTAGGTGTAGGATCGAAAGAAGGTTTAGAGGGGGGGTGATTAGACTACTTGACCAAATAAAAATCTAGTCTTTTCCCAATTTTAAGTCTTGGCAGATTTTAACAACTTAGCACAAGTCAAGCAATCAACCTACACATGCAATTCTAAGAGTATAGCAGCGGAATGTAAATCATTGCATATGAAGGTAAAGGGAGGGGTTTGGAGAGGCAAACGCAATGTAGACACAGAGATTTTTGGCGTGGTTCCGATAGGTGGTGCTATCGTACTTCCACGTTGATGGAGACTTCAACCCACGAAGGGTAACGGTTGCGTGAGTCCACGGAGGGCTCCACCCACGAAGGGTCCACGAAGAAGCAACCTTGTCTATCCCACCATGGCCATCGCCCACGAAGGACTTGCCTCACTCGGGTAGATCTTCACGAAGTAGGCGATCTCCTTGCCCTTACAAACTCCTTGGTTCAACTCCACAATCTTGACGGAGGCTCCCAAGTGACACCTAACCAATCTAGGAGACACCACTCTCCAAAAGGTAATAGATGGTGTGTTGATGATGAACTCCTTGCTCTTGTGCTTCAAATGATAGTCTCCCTCAAACTCAACTCTCTCTCACAGATTTGGCTATGGTGGAAAGATGATTTGAGTGGAAAGCAACTTGGGGAAGGCTAGAGATCAAGATTCTTGTGGTTGGATTGGAATGTCTTGGTCTCAACACATGAGTAGGTGGTTCTCTCTCAGAAAATGAGTAGTGCAAGTGTAGGCACGTTCTGATGGCTCTCTCTCTGATGGAGAGGAGGGTGGAGGGGTATATATAGCCTCCACACAAAATCTAACTATTACACACAAATGAGCCAACTCGGTCAGACCAAATAGGTAAACTCGGTGAGACCGATCCTGTGAAATATGTGAACGTTAGGCTTTTTGGTGGAACCGATATGATCAACTCAGTGGGACCGATGAGCTAGGGTTAGGGCAAAACTTGATCTCGGTTTGACCGATTACTTCAGCTCGGTGAGACCGATTTCAGTAATAAGCAAGCAGAGAGTTGGTTAGGTAAACTCGGTGAGACCGATCGCTCCTTTCGGTGAGACCGAAATGTTACAAAAGGGAAACAGAGAGTTTGCATTGCGAACTCGGTGGGACTAATTGCTCATCTCGGTGAGACCGAAACGTTACGAAGGGAAACAGAGAGTTTTCAATCCTATCTCGGTGAGACCGAGATCCCTATCGGTTAGACCGAACTGATTAGGGTTTCTGGCTATGGCTATGTCAAGTGAACTCGGTGGCGCCGGATAGATCAAATCGGTGGGGCCGAGTTTGACTTTAGGTTTAGGACATATTTGGATATGAGAAGATGGTTGAGGGCTATGGAGCATATCACTAAGCATTTTGAGCAAGTAGACCATTAAGCAACACCTCATCCCTTTTAATAGTATTGGCTTTTCCTATGGACTCAATGTGATCTTGGATCACTAAAATAGAAATGTAGAGTCTTGAGCTTTTGCCAATATTTGTCCTTAGCATTTTGAGGGGTCCACATCTCTAGTCCATGCCATGCCAATCATTGAACTATCTGAAATAATCAACTTAAAAGGTTATTAGTTCAATGAGCTATATGTTGTTATGAATTACCAAAACCACCCAGGGATTAGTTGCACTTTCAATCTCCCCCTTTTTGGTAATTGATGACAACATATAGATCAAAGCTTCGACAAATGATAATAAGAATGAAATATATCGTCGCTTTGAGAAGTATGTGATAAGCAAGAGCTCCCCCTAAATTTGTGCATTATTTATGATTTGCTTTTGAATGCAAATGCACAATCGATTAGGATCATGGGTTACTCTTCCATGTCACATACATCTTGGTGGAGCGCTCAAAATGATAAAGTATAGATAGCATGCACTTATCACCAAGACAAATATGATTGATCATACACAAATGATAAGATAACATCATTCAAGCACACATATTTAAGCAAAATATGATCAATCACATGATCATAAGAGGTATCTGACACACAAGCACTAATAAGTAGCAAACAAATGACCAAATAAGTAGCAAGAGAGACAAATAAAGCAAAACACTCTCTCTCTCTCTCTCGAAGCCTATGATCTATACACTTTCTCCCCCTTTGGCAACAAGTTACCAAAAAGTTTGAAAATGCATAGTGCTATAAGGCACTCTAAGCACGACCTCCAGGAGCTCCGGAGTGCGAAGATGGCGTAGAGAGAACAGCATCTGCAAAGACTTCAGCTGATGTCTGAGGAACTGGAGGGGTTGCCACTGGAGGGGCAACTGAGGCTGTGGCTGCAGGTGCAGAAGTTGTGGCCCTGGTGTTAGTGACTGGCACAGTACAGATCTTTGTGCTCTAGGCACCCTCTGATAAGCATCTGTGGTAGATCTTCCTCTCCTCTCCTCTGCTTCTTCCTGTAGTTGCTCAACTGCAGTCTGAATCTCTGTGACCTTCAAGTCTAGATCATAAAACTTAGTTTCAATGATTCTCTCAAGACTTTCTTGGTTTTGAGTCTCAATCCTCACTGTGGCTTCAAGCAGACAGCTGAGCTGGTCCTGCTTGGTCTTGAGATGTGCAACTGCGGCATCTGGAATCTTTGAAGCTTTTTCAGCCTTTGCCTTCTCTCTCTTCTCCTATGACTCAACAGAAGTAAGATGTGACGCATCCATGACAACTGTGTTATCCTCAAAATCTGGCATCAGGGGAAGGTGCTCTTTATCTAGCAGATATGTGCCTGTGCCTACCTTGGAGTTGATGAGCATTTGAATGTGTGGGGCATAGCCACATGATCTCTTCTGGTCAGCTGCAGTTCTCTTGATGGTTTCAACTATCAAGGACATCACCTTGAATTTCTCTGGCACATCAAACATGTGTAGCAAGTTGATGGAGTGCCCTCTGATCATCCTATGATCTCCAGACTTGGGCAACAAAATGTGCCTCAGGATAGTGTTGATTGTTAGCAGCCCTGACAGCAGATAATAAACAGAGCCAAACTTGTGTGTATCCAAGGCTTCATTTGGTATCTCCTTGTACATGTGTGCCATGGAGTTGCGGCCTTTCCTAGGCTTGGCATAGATATCAGTGTCATCCTCAGCCTCTTCAGGAGCATGGATCAGCTTGGCCAACTCAGCAATGGTAGACTAGTACCTTGTACCCTCTGTCATCCAGACAATCTTGCCATCTGGGTAGAAATGGGCTGTGGAATAGAACTGCATCACCATCTCATCATTCCATTTGGTCAATTTCTGACCCACAAACTTGTCAACTCCATTCATTTTGAAGCTCTCATGAACTCCAGGAAAGTGATCTTCATTGTTGTCAATGAACTCCCAATCAACCCATCTCATATCACTGACTAAGGGCTTCTTGTCCAGGAGGACTGTCTCATAGAAGTCCTGTTGTTCCTTAGTGTGGAACCTGTAATCCACAGCAGTCCTTCTCCTTGTTGCATAGGGATCTAATTGCCTCCATAGTCTGAGACCTGCATCCTTCCTTTCTTTCATGTTCTCAGCAACAGGATGGTTGTCATCATGATCAGGTATCTTGGGCTTGAGCTTTCTGAGCACTTGGGGCTCTTCTTCTTCTTCAACTTCAGGCACTGGGGCCTTGTTCTTCTCTGCAGCAGGAATGTTTCTTGTACTTCTCTTAGGTGCAGTCTGCTTTGGAGCTATCTTGGGAGCAGTCTTGGGCTTGGATGGGGCAGCCCCTGACTTGATTGCATCTCCCATGAGCTTCTGTGCCTTAGGTGGAGGTGCAGCAGCCTCCTCCTCTTCATCATCTTCATCAGATTCCTCCATCATAGAAGGCTTTCCAACAACTCTAGCCATGGTCTTCTTGACCCTTTCCTTTCTCTTCTTGCCTCCAGCAGCCTCTTCTTCCTTTCCAGCACCACTTGCTGAAGTGGCAGCAGCTTGAGTTGAGGCTCTAACTTTGGACATTGGAACTCTTCTGGCTGGAGCCTTTACTTTCATACCAGGCTTGATGCCAGCAGCAGTAGCAGCAACTTGCTCTTTCTTGATCAACTTCTTCTTGGAAGTGACCTCCTCATCAGCAATGTAGTCCTCATCTTCAGAGTCTGAGGTTTTCTTCTTCCTCTGCCTAGTAGCAGCCTTAGGCAGATTGCTGGGTGTGCTCCTGCTTCCATCATCATAGCTGCTTGAGGGACTAGTGCCCTCACTAAGATTCTGGTGCTCTTCTGACTTGTTCTGGCTATCACTCTGGTCTGACATAGCTGAAACTGACCCTGTGAATAGATGGATTGAGATAGAGTAGATGAGCATCACAAAGTGCAGCTATTTTGGCAAAAAGAATGACTCAAAAACTTAATTTTAGTTTTCTACAGAAAGCATTTCGGAGCTACCGATATGACAAACTCGATGACACCGAAGCAACTTTAGAGTCTAAACATGTGAAATCGGTCAGACCGAGACACAGTTCGGTGACTCCAAGATGTTAGGGTTTCACTGAGAAAGTAAACTCGGTCACACCAACTTGTACACTTCGGTCAGACCGAGTAGTACATGTGCAATGGCCTAGGCCAAATCGGTGAGTCCGAATCTTTCAAATCGGTCGGTCCAAGATGAGTTCGGCGGAAACCTAACCCTAAGTTTTTGGATCAAAACTAATCTAGAGGAAGTTTTGACTGGATAGAACTATTTCAATCGTGGCAAGAATCATGGCATTGAACTTTGTGCTAAGAATCGGAGTGAGGAAAGCACAAAGGGTCGAGTTCATACCCTAACTTGGTGATGAACCCGCTACGGCGACGACGGCAGTGAGGATTCCCGTCGACGGCGGCGAAGACCAGCGGCAGGAGGTCGCGGGCAATGAGGAGACGATCCGGAGACCACGAGTCGACAGAGCTGGACAGGCGCGGGCGAAGAGGTTTGGAGGAATTTCCAAATTTTCAACCCGGGTATATATATCCAGACCCTGTCGGTGTGACCGAGTGGAACAACTCGGTGGCACCGAGATGCAGAATCGCAAGCGGTTGCTGCAACTCGGTGTGACCGAATGGTTCAAATCGGTTGCACCGAGATTAAAACCTAGATCAACTTAATGAACTCGGTATGACCGAAAGGGATGGATCGGTCAGACCGAAATACACTAAGAGGTTTTGGAAGTTTAAGTCTATGACGAATCGGTGGCTCCGAGTGCTCCTCACCCAGAGGGTTCGAATATAACTTGATCAAACTTTGTGATGTAGCATGAATAGAGTTCGAGACGAGAAAAGCATAGATAGCTAGATGGAGTACTTAGGCATTCTTGTCCATCCATTTGGCAAAAGAAAAGCCAATCAATCAAAGCAACAAATGGATGTCCTTGAATGAGAAAAATATGCAACCAACATGCTCACACAATAAGATAGCAAATGAAATATGTGGCAAAGCATGCACAAACACTCTAGCATCTATCAAGCAATTTTGCAATGACTAGGTCATCTATATATGAGTATATTGACTTAGGAGTCAAATGAGAACATTTGATCATAGGTCATACTCATCGTTTAAGCACAGGTGGGGTTACCACTTTTACATAAAGCATTGTTGTGTTCACACCATTAGAGTTGCTTTAGCTCAATTCTTAGAGTAAAGCTCCCCCTAGATGTGATATCCCCCCTATGAGGGATGAACTAACCTTGGGTTTTGTCGATGATGACTTCATGTAGGTGTTGAAGATGTGGATGCTCAATGTCGATGTAGATCATTTGGAGCAATCCTTTGGAGTGAGTTACACTTTCAATACCTACATGGGTTAGTTCCACAAGGAACATGCAAGAATATCCATAGACATAGAGTGAAGTTCACACATATGATGATGTCCATGAAAGCATTAGGTTACCTTGTCCCTTGTCTTACCAACAAGAGGGTTTGTGACTCCTTGAACTAGTGCAAGATGTGGAAGTTGTTTGCACTTGTTCTTGCCAAAATGAATATGAGTGAAGTATGTTAGCGGAGTCACCCTCAAGAACTCTCTAGTTCTTCTTCTTCGGGATCCACATCATCTTGATGGGAATCCTTGGAGTTGTAGTCGTACTTGATTAAGTAGAACTTAATGTAGTCTTGGGAACCCACTTGACCAAGGCCTTAGGAGCTTCTTCAAATGCATCAATCTCCTCTTGAAGCTTGTCCTTGCCTTTTAGCTTGTGGTCTTATGGTGGAAGATCTTCTTGAGCTTGTATTCCCTCGAAAGAAGTGGGGTCATACTTCTCTTGTTGAGGAACAAACTTCGTCTTGGGGTATTGATCTTCTTCCCACTCAACTCCATTGGCATTGAACTTGCGTTCAAAACCAACACCTTGATTCTTCCGGTGCCTTCCTTGCTTGCATACAATTTCCTCAAATTGCTTACTTCCGGCAAGGCTCTTGTAAACACCTTTCTCTATAATTCCCTTCAATAAGCTATTTTCTTGCTCAAGTGTAACTTGGCTAATAGAATCATTAGTGGAATCAAGAGAACTACTAGAAGCAACAATATTGGATTTAACATGATTATTGTTACTACTAGACGAAGAATCTTTCTTACTCTTGTTGCTAAATTTTACTTGAGGCATGTAAGTAGACAAGAGTAAACACTTGGCAATGTAAGAAGAACTTTTCTTACGAAGATCATCATTGATTGCTTTTAAGAACTCATGCTCTTGCTCTAAATTGAGCTTTTCAAAGCGTAGCTTCTCATGAGTCTTTAAAAGCTCTCGATGATCTTCTAAGGTAGTTTCATAAGCTAACTTAAGAGTGTTTAGTTCATTAGTTAGACGCTCAATATCCTTCTTAACATTGTCATTCGCTTCATCTTGATTAGCATGATTAAGAGCAATTTCATCATAGTTTTCATCACTAGAATTGTCAACAAGTAAATCATCATCACCTAGCAAGTCATCCTCATCACTATTGAAATCAACATACTTAGGGTGTGATACCTTGGGGCCTTTAGCCATGAAGCATCTTCCAATCCCTTCATTTGGTGAATCAAATATGTCGTAGGAGTTGGATGACACAAGTGCAAGCTCGGCAACACCTTCATCTTGAGTATATTCGGAGTCGGAGTGATAACTTCTCTCGGAGTAGTTGTCGGAGTCGGAACCGGATACCCATTCACCAACATGAGCTTGATGTCTTCATCTTGTGTAGCTCTTTGATGACTTGTCCTTCCTTTCCGAATCCTTGCTTCTGCGAGAGGGTCTTCGTTCATAATGATCATCTCTACTCCTTCTCTCTCTCGGAGGTGATTCTTCTCTTTTGCTTCTCCTTTTAGGTGAGTCTTCTCTTCTCTTGTAGGGAGCCGTACATTCACTAGAGTAATGTCCGGGTCTTCCACAATTGTAGCAATTGCGATCACGACTAGAAGATCTTTTGTCATTGTAGGACCTTGACTTGTGACTTCTTTCTTTGCTTCTACTCTTATAGAACTTGTTGAAGTTCTTCACCATTAGGCTCAATTCTTCATTGAAGACTTGTTTCTCACTTGATGATGTAGGATCATCACATGAAGCTTTGTAAGCACCACTAGACTTGTTGTGAAGCTCTTCTTTATCCTTGAGTGACATCTCATGAGCAACAATTCTACTAGTGACTTCCGTTGGCTTGAGATCTTTGTAATTGGGCATCATTTGGATCAATGTGCACACGGTATCATACTTTCCATCCAAGGCTCTTAGGTTCTTCTTGATGATGAATTTGTCGGTCATCTCTTCACTTCCTAAGCCGGCAATCTCATTTGTGATGAGAGCAAGCCTAGAGTACATTTCAACGACACCTTCGCCATCCTTCATTTTGAACTTGTCAAGTTGACTTTGAAGTAGATCCAATTTGGATTCCTTGATGGACTCGGTACCTTCGTGCATATCAATCAAAGTATCCCAAATTTCCTTTGCATTCTCAAGGCGGCTGATTTTGTTGAATTCTTCGGGGCACAATCCGTTGAAGAGGATATCGCAAGCTTGAGCATTGTATTGCAACATCTTCAATTCTTCCGCGGTTGCTTCATGATTCGGTTCTCTTCCATCAAAGAATTCACCTTGCAAGCTAATACACACAATAGCCCAAACGGCGGGGTTATGTCCAAGAATATGCATTTTCATCTTATGCTTACAACTAGCAAAATTAGTACCATCAAAGTAAGGACCTCTACGATGGTAATTTCCCTCGCTAGACGCCATACTCTCCTAGGTTGTGAAACCAAGGCTATGATCACCAAAGCTATGGAAATCAAGGCAAATGGAGACCAAAGCTCTGATACCACTTGTAGGATCGAAAGTAGGTCTAGGGGGGTGATTAGACTACTTGACCAAATAAAAATCTAGCCTTTTCCCAATTTTAAGTCTTGGCAGATTTTAACAACTTAGCACAAGTCAAGCAATCAACCTACACATGCAATTCTAAGAGTATAGCAGCGGAATGTAAATCATTGCATATGAAGGTAAAGGGAGGGGTTTGGAGAGGCAAACGCAATGTAGACATGGAGATTTTAGGCGTGGTTCCGATAGATGGTGCTATCGTACATCCACGTTGATGGAGACTTCAACCCACGAAGGGTAACGGTTGCGCGAGTCCACGGAGGGCTCCACCCACGAAGGGTCCACAAAGAAGCAACCTTGTCTATCCCACCATGGCCATCGCCCACGAAGGACTTGCCTCACTCGGGTAGATCTTCATGAAGTAGGCGATCTCCTTGCCCTTACAAACTCCTTGGTTCAACTCCACAATCTTGACGGAGGCTCCCAAGTGACACCTAACCAATCTAGGAGACACCACTCTCCAAAAGGTAATAGATGGTGTGTTGATGATGAACTCCTTGCTCTTGTGCTTCGAATGATAGTCTCCCCAACACTCAAATCTCTCTCACAGATTTGGCTATGGTGGAAAGATGATTTGAGTGGAAAGCAACTTGGGGAAGGCTAGAGATCAAGATTCTTGTGGTTGGATTGGAATGTCTTGGTCTCAACACATGAGTAGGTGGTTCTCTCTCAGAAAATGAGTAGTGGAAGTGTAGGCACGTTCTGATGGCTCTCTCTCTCTGATGGAGAGGAGGGTGGAGGGGTATATATAGCCTCCACACAAAATCTAACTGTTACACACAAATGAGCCAACTCGGTCAGACCGAATAGGTAAACTCGGTGAGACCGATCCAGTCAAAAATGTGAACGTTAGGCTTTTCGGTGGGACCGATATGATCAACTCAGTGGGACCGATGAGCTAGGGTTAGGGCAAAACTTGATCTTGGTTTGACCGATTACATCAACTCGGTGAGACCGATTTCAGTAATAAGCAAATAGAGAGTTGGTCAGGCAAACTCGGTGGGACGGATCGCTCCTTTTGGTGAGACCGAAACGTTACGAAAGGGAAACAGAGAGTTTGCATTGTGAACTCAGTGGGACCGATCGCTCATCTCGGTGAGACTGAAATGTTACGAAGGGAAACAGAGAGTTTGCAATCCTATCTCGGTGAGACCGAGATCCCTATCGGTTAGACCGAACTGATTAGGGTTTCTGGCTATGGCTATGTCAAGTGAACTCGGTGGCGCCGGATAGATCAAATCGGTGGGGCCGAGTTTGACTTTAGGTTTCGGATATATTTGGATATGAGAAGATGGTTGAGGGCTGTGGAGCATATCACTAAGCATTTTGAGCAAGTAGACCATTAAGCAACACCTCATCCCCTTTTAATAGTATTGGCTTTTCCTATGGACTCAATGTGATCTTGGATCACTAAAATAGAAATGTAGAGTCTTGAGCTTTTGCCAATATTTGTCCTTAGCATTTTGAGGGGTCCACATCTCTAGTCCATGCCATGCGAATCATTGAACTATCTGAAATAATCAACTTGAAAATTTATTAGTTCAATGAGCTATATGTTGTTATGAATTACCAAAACCACCCAGGGATTAGTTGCACTTTCACTAGGCTAGCGGATAGGAAGCCAACCCTTGCTGATAGGAATTGCCTCCTTCCCTTTAAGCCGTTTCACGCTGGTCTCTCTATGGGACCTACTCCCTACTATCATACACGTTTGTGCTTTTAGAAACTGTGTGCAATATTTACATGGCCGGTGTGTGATACATCTCCAACGTATCTATAATTTATGAAGTATTCATGCTGTTATATTATCATTCTTGGATGTTTTACAATCATTTTATAGCAACTTTATATCATTTTTTGGAACTAGCCTATTGACCCAGTGCCCAGTGCCCAGTGCCAGTTGCTGTTTTTTGCTTGTTTTTTACATCGCAGGAAATCAATATCAAACGGAGTCCAAACACCGCGAAACTTTTTGTGGATTTTTTATGGACCAGAAGACATCCAATGGGCAAGAGCAGCACCTGGGGGGTGCCCCTAGGGGGGCACAACCCACCAGGGGGCGCCCCGGTGGGTTGTGCCCACCTTGGTGGCCTCCCGTACCCCCTCTTCGCCCTATAAATCGTCAAATATTCCAAAAACCCTGGGGGTAGCCCTAGATCAGAAGTTCCACCGCCGCAAGGCCTCTGTATCCACGAGATCCAATCTAGACCCCGTTCCGGCACCCTGCCGGAGGGGGAGATCATCACCGGTGGCCATCTTCATCATCCCGGTGACCACCATGATGAGGAGGGAGTAGTCCACCCTCGGGGCTGAGGATTTGTACCAGTCGCTATGTGTTTAATCTCTCTTTCTCTCGTGTTCTTGAGATGCACAATCTTAATGTATCGCGGGCTTTGTTAATATAGTCGGATCATATGGTGTTTTCCCCTCTCTATCTTGTTGTGATGAATTGAGTTTTCCCTTTGAGATTTCATTTTATCGGATTGAATACTTTTATGGATTTGAGAGCACTTGATATATGTCTTGCATATGAATACCCGTGGTGACAATGGGGTATTATATTGATTCACTTGATATATGTTTTGGCACTCAACTCGCGGATTCCCGAGGTGACATTGGGGTAATCTATGCATAGGGGTTGATGCACGTTCTTGTCTTTGTTTCTCCGGTAGAAATCTTGGGGCACTCTTTGAGGTTCTTTGTGTTGGATTTAGCATTACGAATCTGAATTTGCTTTGGTGTTATTTTAGTACGAACTCTTGGATAGAACGATCGGAAAGAATAGCTTTGAGGTGGTTTCGTACCCTACAAACAATTTATTCTTATGTTCCCTGCTAGATAGGAACTTTGGAGTGATTCTTCATCGCACGTTGAGGGATGGTTATATGATCCAATTATATTAGCATTGTTGAGAGATTGCACTAGCGAAAGTACGGACCCTAGGCCTTGTTTTCAAGCATTGCAATACCGTTTGTGCTCACTTTTGTCACTTGCTACCTTGCTGTTTTTATTTATTCAGATTATAAAAATATATTTCTACCATCCATATTACACTTTTATCACCATCTCTTCGCCGAACTAGTGCACCTATACAATTTACCATTGTATTTGGTGTGTTGGGGACACAAGAGACTTTTTATTATTTGGTTGCAGGGTTGTTTGAGAGAGACCATCTTCATCCTACGCCTCCCACGGATTGATAAACCTTAGGTCATCCACTTGAGGGAAATTTGCTACTGTCCTACAAAACTCTACGCTTGGAGGCCCAACACGAGTCTACAAGAACAAGTTGCATAGTAGACATCAAGCTCTTTTCTGGCGCCGTTGCCGGGGAGGTGAGTGCTTGAAGGTATATCTTTAGATCTTGTAATTGAATCTTTTAGTTTCTTGTTTTATCACTAGTTTGGTTTATAAAAGAAAACTACATAAAAAATGGAATTGAGGTTGCATCATATTATTGATCATCTTTATAATATCTTTCTTGAAAATGATGGATCGGAAAATTATGCTCAATTGTTAGAAGAAGAAGTCAATAAAATGTTTGGCATAAAATATTTGAATGATGAGCATGATTACAATTTTGTCAGTATGAATTCTTTGAATATCCAAAATGCTAATGATGATTGCACAAGTCATGGCAAAAATGTTTCTTATAAGCATGTCAATTTTTGCGCAGTGAATTGGGAGTGCAAATGCACACCAAGAAGGGAAGATAGATTTTGTAAGAAGCATAAATATTTAGAAATAAAAAGTTGCAAGAGAGGCTAGATGATTGTGCTGAAAGATTTAATTTTTTTTGCCATCCTTGTGAACTTTGTAATGAACGTGGTCATTTAAATCTCCAATGCAAATTGTTTCACTATCAAATCGTGTCCAAAAATTGTGATAACTTGATTACCCTTGAGCATCATAAAGAGCTTAGTCTTCTTTTGGGGTATGAAGAAATGAAACGTATAACTGAGGGTATTCCAAAATTTAATCTCGAGAGATTTCTTGATTTTGATCTAGAGGAAATTTATATGTTTTGTGCGGTAAATTGCATTGAGAATCCTTATATTGCCAACTATCTAAAGACAAGAAAACAAATAGAATATGAAGAGAGTACTAATGAAAGGGAAAATATTTCCCAATACCCTCCTAGTGTTTATTATGATGAATTAGGTAACGAGGAGGAGCTTCCTATCCAATCAATCTCTTCAACAAGAAGCTTGAAAAAATTAATTAAACCCACACATGATGTGGTGAATAAGAAGAAAAGAAGAAAGAATAGAGGTAAAAAGGTATCTCTCCCAAATAATGTTGCAACTATTATTGTTGTGCCTCATGGAAATGAATCAAAAATAATTGTGGAAGATGATGCACTTGATGATGATTTTGTTATGCCTATTGCTTGTTGTGATGATTATGATTGGGAAGATAATGATACTTCTTATAATCTTGGAAATCTTTTTGGCACCAACTTGGGAAATTATGATGATAGCAATTGTTATACCGTTGGTGCTATTCATACTATTAATGATGAGAGTGATTATGCTTATGATATGCCAAGCCACAAGCTTGGGGATGCTATGTTTGATGAGAATGACATGTTTGAGAATTTGTTTGCTGCAATTAATGTTTGTCCCAAGCTTGGGGACGCTATGCTTAATGAAGATGATCTTTTTAGCCCCCCTACTTTGAATGATCAAATTTGCTATGATGGTTGCATGCCTCCTATCTATGATGAGAATAAAGTTGCTACTTATGATGATTATTGTGATGATACTTATGTTATAAAAAGTAGTGATGATTATGTTTATAAAACTTGTCATAGTTATGACTACCCTTTTCCTCAACATTACTCTTTTAATGTAGAAACAATTTATAGTATTCGAGTTTCATATGATACTCCCACCATCGTGAATGAGAAGAAATTTTCTTATGTGGAGAGTAATAAAATTTCTATGCTTGTGGATCATGAAAAGAATGCTTTATGTGATGGTTATATTGATGAATCTATTCATGATGCTACTGAAAATTATTATGAGAGAGGAACTTATGATTCATGATGCTCTCTTTGTGTTTCAATTCCTATCTTTTATGTGAGCATCATTGAAATTATCATGCCTAGCTAAAAGGCATTAAAGAAAAGCGCTTGTTGGGAGACAACCCAACACTTTTACCTACTGTTTTTGTGTGTTCACATGGTTATGTTACTGTAGTAATCATGCTTTATAACTTTTATTTCAATAAAGTACCAAGTAAAGCCTTTGGGATAGTGTGGATGATAGTTGACTTGATTCTGTGCAAAAACAGAAACTTTTGCACCCAGTAACAGAATTGTTTTAATTCACTGGAACATCGAAAAAACTCTGAATTGTTTACAGTTGATGGGTATACAAATTTTCTACGTTGTCCTAATTTTTCAGAATTTTTTAATTTACATAAGTATGAACTTAATTCAGATCTTTATGTACTGTTCTGTTTTTGACAGATTCTGTTTTCAATGCATAGTTTGCTTGTTTTATGGTTTCTATGGCTTATATTTCTTAATATAAATTGTGGAAATTGTAGAGTACAGTAGGCATTGTGTGAGAACAATTATGAATCTTGTCTTTGACAGTACCAAAGTGAATGATTTGTCTTTATCATACTAACCTATCTCACGAAGTTCCGTTAAGTTTTGTGTGATTGAAGTTTTCAAGTTTTGGGTGAGATATCGATATGAGGAGAATAAGGAGTGACAAGACCCTAAGCTTGGGGATGCACAAGGCACCCCCAAGGTAATATTCAAGGAAGATCCAAGCAACTAAGCTTGGGGATGCCTCGGAATGCATCCCCTCTTTCGTCTCCAACATTATCGGTAACCTTACTTGGGGCTATATTTTCATTCGTCACATGATATGTGTTTTGCTTGGAGCGTCATTTTATTTTATTAGGATTTTCTTTATGTTATTTAGAATAATGGTTTGTATCTTTTACTTCAATAAAAATGTCAAGTATAGCCTTTGCTATGCTTATTTTGCAAGTCTATGAGTTGCTGTTTCAAAACAGAAAGTTTGTCGCTGTTGCAAAAATTCTCTAGAAAAGTAAGAATGTGATAAAAGGTTGAATTTTTTTTTCATAGTAAGATCTGATAAATTTTATACAGTGTGGTAAATTTTCATAATTTTTGGAGTTAAAGAAGTATTGATACTCTTGCATTCTTTACAGACTGTACTGTTTTGACAGATTGCTGTTATGTTTGCATTGTTTGCATATGTTTGCTTGTTTAATGATTCTATTTGAGGATAGGAGTATTAAATATGCAGAGGAATTTAATATGCAATGTTTAATAATAATTTTTGTGATTTGCTACAGTAGAGAATGATAAGGTTTTTGCATTGGTTTATACTAACTTATCTCACGAGTTCTTGTTGAGTTTTGTGTGGATGAAGTTTTTAAGATTTAGGGAAACCGTGATATGAGAGGAATTAAGGAGACACAAAAGCTCAAGCTTGGGGATTCCCAAGGCATCCCAAGTTAATATTCTAAGAAGTCTCAAGCATCTAAGCTTGGGGATACCCCGGTAAGCATCCCACCTTTCTTCTTCAACAATTATCGGTTAGTATCGGTTGAGCCTAAGTTCTTGCTTCTTCACATGATGTGTGCTATTCTTGGATTGTCATTTTATTTTGTTTTGCTTGATGTTTTAATAAATACTTAGATCTGAAAGTTTTAAATAAAAGAGAGTCCTCACATAGCTATCTATTTACTTAACTACTCGATTGATCTTCACTTATATCTTTTTGGAGTAGCTTGTCATTTACTCTCGTGCTTCACTATGAGTAAATTGTTGAATGAATTGAATATCATGAAGTTGAAATTATATGTTCATATCATGCCTAGTGGTAGCTTCACATTGGGTTTAGAAAGTGAAATCTTTTGAAGCTTGACAATCACAATATTGGTCATACAAGCAATTCCTGAATGATTACTATAAGGAAGAGAACTTTCACATGCAAATACACTATCTTGGAAATCTTTTGTGATTGTGAGCCCCCATCAAAATATTATATGCCAAAATTGTTGACGTTGGACAAGGAAGACAATGTAATGATTTATGTTTGTTCATATTCACATAGAAGTTATATTGTCATAGATCCTTCAACATGTGGTGCTTGCCCCCCATCTTTGCTAGCCAAAAATTCCGCACCAAGTAGAGATACTACTTGTGCATCCAAAAACCCTTAAACCCAAATCTTATTTTCAAGAGTCCACCATACCTACCTAAGGATTGAGTAAAATCCTTCAAGTAAGTTGTCATCGGTGCAATAAGGCAATAAAAATTGTTTCTAAAAGTGTTAGATCATTTAGTGTAAGAGAAAATTGAGCGTTGAAAGAACTTGTGATGGCAAAGAATAAAAGCGACAGACTGCATAATAAAGGTTGCTATCATAAGGAGCAATATAACATGACGTTCTTATGCACTAAGGGGTTGAGCATACAAACAAATAAGCGCATGGCAACCTCTGCTTCCCTCTGCGAAGGGCCTATCTTTTACTTTTATGTATTTACTTTTATGCAAGAGTCAAAGTTTTTCTGTCTATTCTTTTTTATTTTTCTCTTTTAGCAAGCATCATGTGGTGAGGAAAGATCTAGGCACATATATCTAGTTGGATATGGGTAGCATGAGTTATTATTGTTGACATCACCCTTGAGGTGAATACATTGGGACGACATGAAACAATAATCACTTCCTCTTTTCGCCTTGTATTTTCTTCTACAGGCAACATGGAACGACATGATATCCATGCTGAAATTTAAAATTATTCAGGGTTCTTTTGGCCTTTTTATACATTAATTGAGTTTCCTAGGCATTTAATGTCCATAATTCAAATCTGAACCAGAAATACATGCTCCAGTTCATCAAAATGACTAGAAAAATCATACTTGTGTCCTTGTGTGCATGTTTAGGTCCCATGCAAGGAATGGGAATGAATTACAACCGTACCGGCATCCTGGCTCGTCCTCAAACATTTGGAATCTCGGTTTTCAAATCCCCGTAAATCCAAAACTCACCAGAAAGTCATGAAAGTTGGCATGGTGTCACGTCATGGCACATATATGTCGTGGTAAAAACATTGTCCAATTTGGGCCAAGCTTTATTACAAACCTCTTACAAACCGGATCCTATCGCAAGAACCCTTGTGGTTTCGATAGGGAAACGTGTCCTCCTGTGGGCGAAACGATAATCACTCCCTCTTCTAGCCTTGTATTTTCTTCTACACGCAACATGGAACAACGGGAGATTCGCGCTGAACTTTGAAATTATTCAGGGTTCGTTTGACCTTTTTTATTCATTAATTGAGTTTTCTAGGCATTTAATGTCCATAATTCAAATCCGAACAACAAATACATGCTCTAGTGCACCAAAAATGGCTAGAAAAATGTAAATGTGTCCTTGGGGTGCATGTTTAGGTCCCATGGAAGCAATGAATTCAACCGTCTCGGCATCCTGGCTCGGCCTCAAACATTGCGAATCTCGGTTTTTAAATCTCCGTAAATCCAAAACTCACCAGAAAATCATGAAACTTAGCATGGTGTCCCAACATGGCACATATATGTCGTGGTAAAAAAATTGTCCAATTTGGGCCAAGCTATATTACAAGCCTCTTACAAACCGAAGCTTCTTGCAACCCTCGTGGTTCCGGTTGGGAAACATGCCCCTCTTGTGGGCGAAATGATAATCACTGCCTCATCTCGCCTTGAATTTGGTTTTCTACAGGCAACATAGAATAACAAGAGTGTCGTGCTGAAATTTGAAACTGTTCAGGGTTCGTTTGGCCATTTTATATATTAATTGAGTTTTCTAGGCATTTAATGTAGTCCATAATTCAAATTTTAACTACAAGCACATGCTCAAGTGAAGTAAAATGGGTGGAAAATCATACATGTGTCATTGGGTGCATGTTTAGGTCTCATTGAAGGAATGGGAATGAATTACAAATGTCTCGTCGTCCTGAAACATTGAGAATCTCGGTTTTTAAACCCCATTAAATCGAAAACTCGCCCAAAAAACATGAAACTTGGCATGGTTTCATGACATGGCACATATATGCCGTGGTAAAAAAATCGTCCAGTTTGAGACAATGCAAACACATTAATAGCCAACGAAGTCCTTTTGAAACAAATAGCTGACATGTTAATATCGCAAATGGTTGTATTATATGAACCGTGTGTTCCTGTAACCATTTAAGTGCTGCCACGCGTCCCTCTTTTCTTATGGGATAGTTGTTGGGAAACATAGCATGCAATTTCAAAAATTTCCTATGCTCACGCAAGATCTATCTAGGAGATGCATAGCAACGAGAGGGGGAGAGTGTGTCTACGTACCCTCGTAGACCGAAAGCGGAAGCATTTCTTAACGCGGTTGATGTAGTCGAACTTCTTCTCGTTCCGACCGATCAAGCACTGAACGTACGGCACCTCCGAGTTCTGCACATGTTCAGCTCGATGACGTGCCTCGAACTCTTGATCCAGCAAAGTGTCGAGGGAGAGTTCCGTCAGCACGACGGCGTGGTGACGGTGATGGTGAAGTGATCCGCGCAGGGCTTCGCCTAAGCACTACGTGAATATGACCGGAGGCGTAAACTGTGGAGGGGGGCGCCGCACACGGCTAACAATTGTTGGTGTGTGTTCTAGGCGCCTCCCCCCTTCATATATATAGGTGGGAGGGAGAGGGAGCAGCCAAGGGGGCGCCCAAGTAGGAGGAATCCTACTTGGGCCCCTAGTCCAATTCGCCCCCCCCCCCTTACCATAATTTCCGGAGGGGGAAGGAAGGGGGAGGCCGAATCCCTCCCCTTTCTTTCTTTCTTCCCCTCTTTCCTTCCCCTCTAGGTTCGGCCTATATGGGGGGCGCAGCAGCCCATGTTGGCTGCTGCGTTTCCCCTCTTGGCCCAATAGGCCCATATCTTCGCCGGGGGTGCCCGGAACCCCTTTCCGGTGACCCGATATGTACCCGGTACCCCCAGAACACTTCCGGTGTTCGAATACTATCGTCCTATATATCAATCTTTACCTCTCGAACATTTCAAGACTCCTCGTCATGTCCGTGATTTCATCCGGGACTCCGAACAACATTCGGTCACCAAATCACATAACTCATATAAAATCGTCATCGAACGTTAAGCGTGCGGACCCTACAGGTTCGAGAACTATGTAGACATGACCGAGACACCTCTCCGGTCAATAACCAACAGCGGAACCTGGATGCTCATATTGGTTCCTACATATTCTATGAAGATCTTTATCGGTCGTACCGTAATGACAACATACGTTATTCCCTTTGTCATCGGTATGTTACTTGCCCGAGATTCGATGGTCGGTATCTTCATACCTAGTTCAATCTCGTTACCGGCAAGTCTCTTTACTCATTCTGTAATGCATCATCCCGCAACTAACTCATTAGTCACATTGATTGCAAGGCTTCTTATGATGTGCATTACCGAGAGGGCCAAGAGATACCTCTCCGATACTCGGAGTGACAAATCCTAATCTCGATCTATGCCAACCCAACAGACACCTTCGGAGATACCTGTAGAGCATCTTTATAATCACCTAGTTACGTTGTGACATTTTATAGCACACAAGGCATTCCTCCGGTATCCGGGAGTTGCATAATCTCATAGTTGAAGGAATATGTATTTGACATGAAGAAAGCAGTAGCAATAAAACTGAACGATCATTATGCTAAGCTAACGGATGGGTCTTGTCCATCACATCATTCTCCTAATGATGTGATCCCGTTCATCAAATGACAACACATGTCTATGGTTAGGAAACTTAACCATCTTTGATTAACGAGCTAGTCCAGTAGAGGCTTACTAGGGACATGGTGTTTTGTCTATGTACCCACACATGTATCAAGTTTCCGGTTAATACAATTCTAGCATGGATAATAAACATTTATCATGAATAAGGAAATATAAAATAACAACTTTGTTATTGCCTCTAGGGCATATTTCCTTCAGTCTCCCACTTGCACTAGAGTCAATAATCTAGATTACATTGTAATGATTCTAACACCCATGGAGTCTTGGTGTTGATCATGTTTTGCTCGTGGAAGAGGCTTAGTCAACGGGTCTGCCACATTCAGATCCGTATGTATTTTGCAAATCTCTATGTCTCCCTCCTTGACTTCATCACAGATGGAGTTGAAGCGTCTCTTGATGTGTTTGGTTCTTTTGTGAAATCTGGATTCCTTTGCTAAGGCAATTGCTCTAGTATTGTCACAATTGATTTTCATTGGACCCGATGCACTAGGTATTACACCTAGATCGGATATGAACTCCTTCATCCAGACTCCTTCATTTGCTGCTTCCGAAGCAGCTATGTACTTTGCTTCACATGTAGATCCCGCCACGACGCTCTGCTTGGAACTGCACCAACTGACAGCTCCACCATTCAATATAAATACGTATCCGGTTTGTGACTTAGAGTCATCCGGATCAGTGTCAAAACTGGCATCGACGTAACCATTTACGACGAGCTCTTTGTCACCTCCATAAACGAGAAACATATCCTTAGTCCTTTTCAGGTACTTCAGGATGTTCTTGACCACTGTCCAGTGATCCACTCCTAGATTACTTTGGTACCTCCCTGCCAAACTTATGGCAAGGCACACATCAGGTCTGGTACACAGCATAGCATACATGATAGAACCTATGGCTGAAGCATAGGGAATGACTTTCATTTTCTCTCTATCTTCTGTAGTGGTCGGGCATTGAGTCTTACTCAACTTCACACCTTGCAACACAGGCAAGAATCCGTTCTTTGACTGATCCATTTTGAAATTCTTCAAAACTTTATCAAGGCATGTGCTTTGTGAAAATCCTATTAAGCGTCTTGATCTATCTCTATAGATCTTGATGCCCAATATATAAGCAGCTTCACCGAGGTCTTTCATTGAAAAACTTTTATTCAAGTATCCTTTTATGCTATCCAGAAATTCTACATCATTTCCAATCAACAATATGTCATCCACATATAATATTAGAAATGCTACAGAGCTCCCACTCACTTTCTTGTAAATACGGGCTTCTCTGAAAGTCTGTATAAAACCATATGCTTTGATCACCTCATCAAAGTGTATATTCCAACTCCGAGATGCTTGCACCAGTCCATAGATGGATCGCTGGAGCTTGCACACTTTGTTAGCACCTTTAGGATCGACAAAACCCTCTGGTTGCATCATATACAACTCTTCTTTAAGAAATCCATTAAGGAATGCAGTTTTGACATCCATTTGCCAGATTTCATAATCATAAAATGCGGCAATTGCTAACATGTTTCGGACAGACTTAAGCATCGCTACGGGTGAGAAAGTCTCATCGTAGTCAACTCCTTGAACTTGTCGAAAACCTTTTTCGACAAGTCGAGCTTTGTAGATAGTAACATTACCATCGGCGTCAGTCTTCTTCTTGAAGATCCATTTATTCTCTATGGCTCGCCGATCATCGAGCAAGTCCACCAAAGTCCATACTTTGTTCTCATACATGGATCCTATCTCAGATTTCATGGCCTCAAGCCATCTGTCAGAATCTGGGCTCATCATAGCTTCTTCATAGTTCGTAGGTTCGCCTTGGTCTAGTAACATGACTTCCAGTACAGGATTCCCGTACCACTCTGGTGCAGATCGTGTTTTGGTTGACCTACAAGGTTCTGTAGTAAATTGATCCGAAGTTTCATGATCATCATCATTAGCTTCCTCTCTAGTTGGTGTAGGCATCACGGGAACGGTTTTCTCTGATGAACTACTTTCCAATTCGAGAGAAGGTACAATTACCTCCGTAAGTTCTACTTTCCTCCCACTCACTTCTTTCGAGAGAAACTCCTTCTCTAGAAAGGATCCATTCTTAGCAACAAAGATCTTGCCTTCGGATCTGTGGTAGAAGGTGTACCCAACAGTTTCTTTTGGGTATCCTAGGAAGATGCACTTCTCCGATTTGGGTTCGAGCTTATCAGGTTGAAGCTGTTTCACATAAGCATCGCAACCCCAAACTTTAAGAAACGACAGCTTAGGTTTCTTGCCAAACCATAGTTCATACGGTGTCGTTTCAACGGATTTAGATGGTGCCCTATTTAACGTGAATGCAGCTATCTCTAATGCATAACCCCAAAACGATAGTGGTAAATCGGTAACAGACATCATAGATCGCACCATATCTAATAAAGTACGGTTATGGCATTTGGACACACCATTACGCTGTGGTGTTCCAGGTGGCGTGGGTTGTGAAACTATTCCACATTGTTTTAAATGAAGGCCAAACTCGTAACTCAAATATTCGCCTCCGCGATCAGATCGTAGAAACTTTATTTTCTTGTCACGATGATTTTCTACTTCACTCTGAAATTCTTTGAACTTTTCAAATGTTTCAGACTTATGTTTCATCAAGTAGATATACCCATATCTGCTCAAATCATCTGTGAAGGTCAGAAAATAATGATACCCGCTGCGAGCCTCAACACTCATCGGACCGCATACATCAGTATGTATTATTTCCAGTAAGTCATTGGCTCGCTCCATTGTTCCGGAGAATGGAGTTTTAGTCATCTTGCCCATGGGGCATGGTTCACAAGTATCAAATGATTCATAATCAAGTGATTCCAAAAGCCCATCTGCATGGAGTTTCTTCATGCATTTTACACCAATATGACCTAAACGGCAGTGCCACAAATATGTTGCACTATCATTATCAACTTTGCATCTTTTGGCATCAATATTATGAATATGTGTATCACCACGATTGAGATTCAACAAAAATAGACCACTCTTCAAGGGTGCATGACCATAAAAGATATTACTCATATAAATAGAACAACCATTATTCTCTGATTTAAATGAATAACCGTCTCGCACTAAACAAGATCCAGATATAATGTTCATGCTCAACGTTGGCACCAAATAACAATTATTTAGGTCTAAAACTAATCCCGAAGGTAGATATAGAGGTAGCGTGCCGACGGCGATCACATCGACCTTGGAACCATTCCCGACGCGCATCGTCACCTCGTCCTTAGCCAATCTTTATTTAATCTGTAGCTCCTGTTTTGAGTTACAATTATGAGCAACCGAACCAGTATCAAATGCCCAGGTGCTACTACGAGCATTAGTAAGGTACACATCAATAACATGTATATCAAATATACCTTCGTTCACTTTGCCAACCTTCTTATCCGCCAAATACTTGGGGCAGTTCCGCTTCCAGTGACCAGTTCCTTTGTATTAGAAGCACTCAGTTTCAGGCTTGGGTCCATCTTTGGGCTTCTTCTCGGGAGTGGCAACTTGCTTGCCATTCTTCTTGAAGTTCCCTTTCTTTCCCTGGCCCTTTTTCTTGAAACTAGTGGTCTTGTTAACCATCAACACTTGATGCTCCTTCTTGATTTCTACCTCCGCAGCTTTGAGCATTGCGAAGAGCTCGGGAATTGTCTTCTCCATCCCTTGCATATTATAGTTCATCACGAAGCCTTTGTAGCTTGGTGGCTGTGATTGAAGAACTCTGTCAATAACAATATCATCTGGAAGATTAACTCCCAGCTGAGTCAAGTGATTATGATATCCAGACATTCTGAATATGTGTTCACTGACAGAACTGTTCTCCTCCATCTTGCAGCTATACAACTTGTTGGAGACTTCTTATCTCTCAACTCGGTCATTTGCTTGAAATATTAACTTCAACTCTTGGAACATCTCATATGCTCCATGACGTTCAAAACGTCTTTAAAGTCCCGATTCTAAGCCGTAAAGCATGGCACACTGAACTATCGAGTAGTCATTAGATCGAGCTTGCCAGACGTTCAAAACATCAGCATTTGCTCCTGCAGCAGGCCTTTCACCTAGCGGTGCATCAAGGACATAATTTTTCTGTGCAGCAATAAGGATAATCTTCAAGTTACGGACCCAGTCCGTGTAGTTGCTACCATCATCTTTCAACTTAGCTTTCTCTAGGAACGCATTAAAATTCAAGGGAACGGTAGCACGGGCCATTGATCTACAACATAGATATGCAAATACTATCAGGACTAAGTTCATGATAAATTAAGTTCAATTAATCAAATTACTAATGAACTCCCACTTAAATAGACATCCCTCAAGTCATCTAAGTGATATGTGATCCAAATCAACTAAACCATGTCCGATCATCACGTGAGATGGAGTAGTCATCAATGGTGAACATCTCTATGTTGATCATATCTACTATATGATTCACGTTCGACCTTTCGGTCTCCAGTGTTCCGAGGCCATGTCTGTACATGCTAGGCTTGTCAAGTTTAACCCGAGTATTCCGCATGTGCAAAACTGTCTTGCACCCGTTGTATGTGAACGTAGAGCCTATCACACCCGATCATCACGTGGTGTCTCAGCACGACGAACTGTCGCAACGGTGCATACCCAGGGAGAACACTTATACCTTGAAATTTTAGTAAGGGATCATCTTATAATGCTACCGCCGTACTAAGCAAAATAAGATGCATAAAAGATAAACATCACATGCAATCAAAATATGTGACATGATATGGCCATCATCATCTTGTGCCTTTGATCTCCATCTCCAAAGCACCGTCATGATCTCCATCGTCACCGGCTTGACACCTTGATCTCCATCGTAGCGTCGTTGTCGTCTCGCCAACTATTGCTTCTACAACTATCGCTAACGCATAGTGATAAAGTAAAGCAATTACATGGCGTTTGCATTTCATACAATAAAGCGACAACCAAAAGAATCCTACCAGTTGCTGATAACTTTTACAAAACATGATCATCTCATACAACAACGTATATCACATCATGTCTTGACCATATCACATCACAACAAGCCTTGCAAAAACAAGTTAGACATCCTCTACTTTGTTGTTGCAAGTTTTACGTGGCTGCTACGGGCTTCTAGCAAGAACCGTTCTTACCTACGCATCAAAACCACAACGGTGTTTCATCAATTTTGCTGTTTTAACCTTCAACAAGGACCGGCCGTAGTCAAATTCGATTCAACTAAAGTTGGAGAAACAGACACCCGCCAGCCACCTTTATGCAAAACTAGTTGCATGTCTGTCGGTGGAACCGGTCTCATGAACGTGGTCATGTAAGGTTGGCTCGGGCCGCTTCATCCAACAATACCACCGAATCAAAATAAGACCTTGGTGGTAAGCAGTATGACTATCACCACCCACAACTATTTGTGTTCTACTCGTGCATATCATCTAAGCATAGACCTAGCTCGGATGCCACTGTTGGGAAATGTAGCATGCAATTTCAAAATTTTCCTATGCTCATGCAAGATCTATCTAGGAGATGTATAGCAATGAGAGGGGGGGAGTGTGTCTACGTACCCTCGTAGACCGAAAGCGGAAGCGTTTGTTAACGCGGTTGATGTAGTCGAACTTCTTCTCGTTTCGACCGATCAAGCACTGAACGTACGGCACCTCCAAGTTCTGCACACGTTCAGCTCGATGATGTCCCTCGAACTCTTGATCCAGCAAAGTGTCGAGGGAGAGTTCCATCAGCATGACGGCGTGGTGATGGTGAAGTGATCCGCGCAGGGCTTCGCCTAAGCACTACGTGAATATGACCAGAGGCGTAAACTGTGGAGGGGGGCGCCACACACGGCTAACAATTGTTGGTGTGTGTTCTAGGAGCCTCCCCCCTTCATATATATAGGTGGGAGGGGGAGGGAGCAGCCAAGGGGGCGCCCAAGTAGGAGGAATCCTACATGGGCCCCTAGTCCAATTCGGCCCCCCTTACCATAATTTCCGGAGGGGGAAGGAAGGAGGAGGGAGAAGAGAAGGAAGGGGGAGACCGAATCCCTCCCCTTCCTTTCTTTCTTCTCCTCTTTCCTTCCCCTCTAGGTTCGACCTATATGGGGGGCGCAGCAGCCCATGCTGGCTGCTGCATTTCCCCTCTTGGCCCATTAGGCCCATATCTTTGCCGGGGGTGCCCGGAACCCCTTTCCGGTGACCCGATATGTACCCGGTACCCCCGGAACACTTCCGGTGTTCGAATACTATCGTCCTATATATCAATCTTTACCTCTCAAACATTTCGAGACTCCTCGTCATGTCCGTGATCTCATCCGGGACTCCGAACAACATTCGGTCACCAAATCACATAACTCATATAAAATCATCATCGAACGTTAAGCGTGCGGACCCTACGGGTTCGAGAACTATGTAGACATGACCGAGACACCTCTCCGGTCAATAACCAACAGCGGAACCTGGATGCTCATATTGGTTCCTACATATTCTATGAAGATGTTTATCAGTCGTACCGTAATGACAACATACGTTATTCCCTTTGTCATCGGTATGTTACTTGCCCGAGATTCGATCGTCGGTATCTTCATACCTAGTTCAATCTTGTTACCGGCACGTCTCTTTACTCGTTCTGTAATGCATCATCCCGCAACTAACTCATTAGTCACATTGCTTGCAAAGCTTCTTATGATGTGCATTACCGAGAGGGCCCAGAGATACCTCTCCGATAGTCGGAGTGACAAATCCTAATCTCGATCTATGCCAACCCAACAGACACCTTCGGAGATACCTGTAGAGCATCTTTATAATCACCCAGTTATGTTGTGACGTTTGATAGCACACAAGGCATTCCTCCGGTATCTGGGAGTTGCATAATCTCATAGTCGAGGGAATATGTATTTGACATGAAGAAAGCAGTAGCAATAAAACTGAACGATCGTTATGCTAAGCTAACGGATGGGTCTTGTCCATCACATCATTCTCCTAATGATGTGATCCCGTTCATCAAATGACGACACATGTCTATGGTTAGGAAACTTAAGCATCTTTGATTAACGAGCTAGTCTAGTAGAGGCTTACTAGGGACATGGTGTTTTGTCTATGTACCCACACATGTATCAAGTTTCCGGTTAATACAATTCTAGCATGGATAATAAACATTTATCATGAATAAGGAAATATAAAATAACAACTTTATTATTGCCTCTAGGGCATATTTTCTTCAATAGTACTACCTCCGTCTTCGTTCATTGGTCATCGTTGTATTTTGTGCCAAAATTTAACCATACTCGGTGGCGTGCGTGCAGGTGTTTGATTAGACAGGACGAGCGTGAGAAGTCCGCCGTGCAAGCTCGATGGGACGCGTGCGAGCCGTCCACCGTGCAGGCTCGACGGGATGCGTGCATCCTGTCTACCTCGTAGGCTCGACGGGACAAGCGCGAGCAGCAAGGCTGCCCATGCTCACCGGGAAGCGAGCTCTTTGGCCTCCATCCACCAGCCGCCCGCCTTGCTCACAACTTCTCCATTAATGGCGGCCGAGCCGTTGTTTAACACATGGTTAATTAAAGCACCTGGATGGAGGGTGTTTGCTTGTGATCCCATGGCTCCGCTCAATGTTAGCATTTGCTTTGTTCGTGTTTTCAACTCGTATTCCGGCCTAATTTAAAATGCCACATAGGGTAACAGATAATACGATGATAAATAAAATGGCAACGGATAATACGATGACAAATTTACAATGGCGCAGATAATAATTGTCTTACATATTCCGGATAATTTAAAATGCCACATGCGTTAAAGCCCGGAAGACACGGGGGCAAGAGAAGAAGGAAATCACCGACAACGATCTGGGTCGCTACTATCTCTACTCCTCGATGGATCGCCGGGCGATGACATCCTCCAGCTCCTTCTTCAATTCCTCATGACTTTGCTTGACAGCAGCCACGGATTCCTCCACCTCCTGCTCGCGCTTGATCTAGAGCTTCCTCAAGTCACCCATCAGTTCCTCGACGACCGCTTTCAGCATCATCCCCGAGGCACTGCTGTGCTCATGCAGCATCTTCCAGCAGGCAGCCTCCTCCTCCTTCTCGGCGAGCGCCTTGAGGAGTTTCGCATTGTCACCCATGAGTTGCTCGACGAGGCCGGTCACCTTCTCAACCGAGGCATCGCTGATCTCGAGTAGCTTCATCAAGCCGTCGACCAGCTCCTGCTGCTTAATCAGGCCAGCGAGAATGTCGTCGTTGCTGGCCAAGGACTTCAGCAACGCCAGCTTGTCACGAGGGCCGACGCGGAGAGTGCGCTTGTGAGAGCCCTCGCGTGCCGGTGAGAGCTCATTCGAGGGCTCCGCGCCGCGCCAAGACATCTCTACTGCGGCTGCCACGTAGCGGCGGGACCTCTCTAGTGCTTCCGCGGCCTTGGTCTTTGCTCCCTAGTTATATGTCCACCCGAAACTCCTCCTACCGGTCATGGCGGAACGACTTGACAGGAAAGACCAGTTTTGTGGGTGATGAGGAG
This sequence comes from Thinopyrum elongatum, assembly GCA_011799875.1. Classification (NCBI taxonomy): domain Eukaryota; kingdom Viridiplantae; phylum Streptophyta; class Magnoliopsida; order Poales; family Poaceae; genus Thinopyrum; species Thinopyrum elongatum. Next base: position 341,111,822 of record CM022301.1, read on the forward strand.
AGGAACCGTGAAGTAATTTTTGAGTGGGTAGTTTTTATAGCCCGGTGCTAAGTGTGAACACATATTGGTTTGATCGGTGTGAACAGATTTGTAATTACTTATTGCGTTGTAATATGCAATGTGACGAGAAACAAGGTCAAAATTTATTGATGGTTCTGGGCCTACAAAGCCCGTTTCTATTATGCTGGCTCATTGCAAACAGTTCCTATGGACCAACCGCATGCCACGCATTGGAAGGCCGAAATGGTCACCGGATGGCGTACGTGGGCCCGCGTTCTCGGATGTACGTGTACATGTCTGCCCACTATCACACATAGTCAAGATATCACCATCGTGTCCGATGGATGCGCCATCGCGCCTCCCACGGGGTGCCAGAATGTTGACCACATGGTTGCTTGCCATTGAGGCGGCCGCGGCACGCTCTGCTCGTGTCCGTCCGCGCGTTTTGCTCGCCATTGAGGTGGCCGCGGCGCGCTCCGCTCTGGCATCCCTGCACGCGCTCTACTCGCCATTGAGGCAAATTTACAATGGCAACGGTTAATAATTGTATTACATATTCAGGATAATTTAAAATGCCACATGCGGCAACGCCCAAAACACTCACGACCTACATATGCATACAATTATAATAAAATATAGGCTAAAAGGCTGAGCTGGCGGCCTTCCGACGACGGTCTTCTTGGACTCCATGATCAGCATAGCACCCTTGCGGCCGTTCATTCCAAGTGTCCTGACCCGCCTCTGCCTACGGAGCTGCTGGCGCTGGGAGGCTCTTGGGGCTGCTGGGCCTCTTCCAGAAGAGCTTGACAGCGTGCAATCACGCGCATGACATCTCCACGGAACCGCTTCATTTCCATGTCTCTGGCTTGGTAGCAAATTCCGTCCATCACCTGCATCCTCAAGATACCACGTTGGCGATGTTCTACTTCGTCGGGGACGTCAACTCCACCAAGGATGCGCTTGAGCCTGGCCACCACATCATCAGGATCGAGGTTGACACGGCCGCCGCCGGCAATGATGAAGCCGCAGGCTGTCTGTGTCTTAACTGAATCGCAAAGGTCCTCTGCCCATTCCTTGAGGGGCATCAAGCTCTCGATGAGCACTGGTGACGGCGGCTCTTCGGGTGGGTCGTCGATCATGCCGCCGAGCAGCTCTCGATCTTTTGCACGGTGGATGGAAAACTGCTCATCACACTTCCTCTGCAATATGTCTATTGTGCGCCCAAGGACTGTGATGCCGATATCGCTGCCGATGGGCCATGGTTCCTGCACCGGCCGATGAAGCTCTTGCTTCCCGACCTGCTCCGGATCGTTCTTCTCACCGAAGATGTAACACAGGTAGGGGTCGACGTCGAAGCTTTGGTCATTGCCTGGCATGCTTGGAATAACTAACGGTAGATGGGTGAGGACTAGATCTACGCAGATTGTCACGACGGTGCATTGCCGCCTGGGTTATATGCAGCAAGCCATTAGCTGGTGGCGGGAAACCGATGAGGGAAGAGGCGTGGATTTTACAATTCACCCATGTGGAGCACGGGAAGCATTCACTGGAGTGCGGGAAGACTAAGTGGAGCACACACACAACCCGAATACTATATGCGCTGCCACGTGTTATTTATCACACACGTGTTAACATAAGAAAATGTATGGGTAACTTACTAATCATCGCACACGAGTACTCGCAGACGCATCGTGTGCGATACTCCTAGCCACCGCAAGCAACTAGTTTGCATTTTTCAAAGTTTTTTGTACAAACAGAATCGCACACGAACTAACTATAGTATCGTCTGTGTTATAATTTCTCATCGCAAACAGTTTATCCGAGTGGGATGTTTGCCGCGTATCACACACATCTTGTTTACATGAATCGTTTGTGTTCTTTTGGCTCATCGCAAACAGATCATCTATGTGAATTGTATGCCGCATATCACACACATCTTGTTAAGTTGAACCATTTCTGTTCTGTTCCCTAATCAAAAACAGTTCGTCCGAGTGAACCGTATGTCGTATATCACACACACCTTGATCTGCCTGACGGTTTCTGTTGCATTCCCTAATAGCAAATAGTTCATCGGAGCGAACTGTATGTCGTATATCGCACACACATTGATATGGCTGGCCATTTATGTTGTTCTGTCTCATCGCAAACAGTTCGTATGGATCAACCGTATGCCCCACATCGCACATGTAACTAAAATCTGAACCGTGTTTGATGTCTCCACCATCGCAAATGTTTTGCATCTTTTTTGACAGTTTTTTTATATCCCTGTTTGCGATTAATGCATCGCACACAGTTTTGTCAAAGGGTCTCTGATCGTAGTGTCGCGTTAGCAGCATCCTGCAATAGTGCTTATTCTAATCACACTTCTTCAATTTCTTTGCCACAGGGATGCTCAGCTCGATTTTAGTGAAACTGCACAAAATGATTAGATGGTCAAAGGGTTGCAAACTTCATTTCTTTGGAAGGTTCGACATCGCCAGCAAATTAAAGACTGGTTAGGGTTTAGGGTTCAAGGCCTAGGGACTGCATGGATCGTTTTTTTCTTTAGCAGTCTTTGTTCCAAAATAAGTGTCTCAACTTTATGCCAACTTTAGTACAACGTTGTACTAAAGTTGACACTTATAAAGATGCAATAGCATGCATGTTAGTCTGTGAATCATTGAGATGCAATAGCATGCATGTTTGTCTCCTTTGTATTTGATGGAATGTTGCAACGGGGCAACCTTGGACATAAGATACATGAAACAGAAGCTGAAAGCTTCATAGCATTGTACAATTTTATCTCGCTGAGAAATTATAGTACTGTGTACTAAAGAGTTAGGTGTCGCATGGTGTCCAAAAAATATGGTGATAGTGGGAGGTGGGCCATGTAATCACTGAGTGGTCGTGTTTTCGCTGATTTCGCACTCCTCCGCTGTAAGAGTGGAGAAAATTGTAAAGAGTGGAGACGATCTACCTCCTTTCACCGAAACGTGGGACATCCAGCATCCGATGCACATGTCATGCACCAAAGTAAAGTGTACAGTACAATTGAGACTCAGCACGGTCGTACCACCTCAGTAATAATGACTGACGAGCCGTCAAATCACATAGACCGAGCAGTAAGTTGGACGAACAAAGCAACCATCACTCTTTCATTGAATCCGCTTCTTCCTTCAACGCATGCGCCAGTGAGAGGTCGTGTCCGCTCTTCCCGGGCATGAATGCGGCACCGATTCTCTGGAGCGGTGCTGACCGTTTCGGGCGGGAAGCGTGTGGGTGATGGAGGGGCTTTGGATGGGCCAGGCTGGTCAGGAGAGGGTGTGGCAGCTGTCCCGACCAGACGCCCGGAAACGAGAGGATGCACCGACTCTCGCGGCTAAATCGTAGTACTACACACCATCTCTCTGTAGGTCGATGTGTCGCTCTCTCTAACACACACACGCTGTTAAAACACACATGCGCGCGCGCACACACATGCACACACAGGTTCTTCATTTATTGGGCTCATCTCATTTTCTTCGTTTTACCATATTATACAGTCTTATTTTCACTTCTTTCCACCACATGTTCACATTTCCAAGGTGCATGAAATTGATGCATGCAAGGATTAAAAGAAACCAACCAGTGCATGTAACCATTCCTACTCATTTAGTGGTCGTCCATGAATATATTGTAATTAATGCATATTAATGTTTGAGTAATTTTGTAAACTATGAGATGGAGTACATTTCTCCACCCATCATCTGCCTTGGTTGATGCGATTTCAAATTTAAGCCCTATAAACTGGAAAGGAGGGAGTAGTTAAAAATTTTGGTCAAACTTTGACAAAAAATATATGACGTGGCGTAAAAACTTGGACGGAGGTAGTAGTACGAGATACGGTGGCACACTGACTTGGGCCGAATACAAGTGCCCAAAATTATTGGATGAGAGCAAAGTGTACATACAAAATAATTAAAATTGAATTTCTCATTTTTTTAAACGGGGGCAAAAGATTTGCCTCATCCATTAAATAAGAGGAGAATAGAGTTTGACAATTTACAAGTGACCCTACAAATAAATGGCATGGCAATTACTCTCATACAACAATACGCCCTAGTTTCTTAGCACCCGCTGTAACCCTTAGTACATACGGTGGCACACTGACTTAGGCCGAATACAAGTGCACAAAATATTTAAATTGGAGGATGGTGCAGCCCACCTTTCTGATATTTTCACCGTGTGTGGTTTAGTTGTTGTTCACTTCGGATGGTTGTGTACCAAATGTGAACGATAGTAAGTGCGACCGAGAGGCATGGAGCGTTAATTGCGAGTTGACTCCTTCGAGCGTTAAATTTTTCTTCATGTATTAGCATTGCCCTAGTAGTATTTTTCTTCACTAGTACATTAAATAAAGAGTTTCGTTTCGTACACAATTTAAAACAATTTAAAACAATTTAAAAAAACCACTCCAACTATATACACTGCAGCCTCAGCGCTTGTTTTCTAGGGTTTGCTCTCTTCACACTCTCTCTCCACTATATATATACACGCTGGAGCCTCAGCGCTTGTAGTTGCTCTCTTCACACTCTCTCACCCTCTTCAGATCTAAACAAGACTACATTGGCCTCTCGCTCTCTCACTCTCCCCTCACTGCTGGTCAAAGAGTCGGTAGCATCCCGTCCACCAGGGAAGGGAAGGAGGCTTAACGCTGTTGTCGTTGGCGAGCGAGGGAATCCACTGTCGGCGCCGATGTTCTCTTTCACCCAGCAGTGGCACAAGAGGGCCTTCGACTCCTTCTTCCTCGTTGCCTACCATAGTGTGGGCAGATCGGCCTCCGGCCGCCCACCGAGCCACACCCCAAGAACCTTAAGGTAAATTTTACTTAATCCACAGGCATTGCTCTAGCTGCATGTCGATTTTTTACGCTTCTGCACTCGAATCTAGGTGTTGGATCAAACAGGAAAGTAGTGGGGAAAGTTGTATAGCATGAATCTAGGACGTGGTTCAAAGAGGAAAGGAAGGGGGGAAAGTAGTACAGACTGGCTATCCAAAACCTATGTTGGTCGAAAAGGGAAAACAATGACAAACGCAGTACACACATCTGTAAGGAACTGACCTTTTTGTGGGTGGGGGACAAGGCTATAGAGTTTGAGCAGGACTAGATTTGCAGCCCTCACATAGGGAAAGGTGTCTAAAGAGAACAAAAATGGGACCAACACAAATATGCTCCTTGGTTGTTTGTTGCAACAGACTGTGCATCACCCCTTTATTAATCGGTAGATGCACATGGTGCTGGTGCGTCCACTGTCCCATACAACTCTTTAGCTGTTGTTAATATAATAATGCCGCTGGAAAATTGAAGCAATGCCACAGTTAAAAGCAAATTACATGTTTAACGAATTTTATTGCTAATATAATCTCTCTGTTCAATGTCACTGTTTGAGAAATGCTACTGTCTTGCTTTCTTTTCCATTTAGATAAGTTAGATGCTTCTTTTTGTGGGCTTCTGTGTCATCCATCATTGTTGAACAGTAATTGTTTCCTTTGCACCTCTGTGTAAACAGGGTTATCTACTTCACCTCGTTGCTATTGCGGCCTTTTGTTGCACTGCACAAAACACTTTTGTTTTAAGAGTGTTTTGTGCAGTTCAACCAAAATGTCACACCGACAACGTTGCTTGATTGCTTGATCTTAGTGGAACTGCACAAGAGGAGATCTGACTTCCTATCCGTGTTGGCAAATTTGTTTCAGATCTTCTTCTTTTGAGTTGTTTGAATTATGTGTCATGAGAGGCCAGTACTGGCCTTCTTCCACATGATTGTGCAGTGTGCTTTCATATGTTGTGCTACTTATACGGTAATGTTGCTTGATTTTAGTGAATTGCACAAAAGGAGACCAGACTTCCAATCTGTATGTGCACCGTAGTATCCCATTGAGGTAAGATAATGATATTTCACAACTGTTGGCCTGTATTTTGCAACTATCATCAGAAAATTAATGTTGTTGTTTACTGCTATACTTGTGCTCCCTAATTGACATGCCAAATATTACATTGAAGGCAAAGCTTGTCTGTTATTGAACCAAGTGATGAAGGGGAAGAACAAGCGGAAGAAGAACAAAAATCAACTCCCGGTGCTGTAATGAAGCACTGGAACTGTGATGACACGAGTAATGATATAGTTTTGCATCTTAATTTATTGCTATGGCTGGAACGAGCAATTATTTTGCCACTGTGATTTGATACCACTCTTAATGTAATATGTAATTATCTCTACTTGTGCAAACAGGGATCTTGTTTGAAGATAACATATATTTTAGTGGAATTGCACAAGGAGATGTTGGAAACATTAAACTAATTGAGGAGTATATAGTAAGCATGGCAACCACAATAGATAATAATGGATGGTTCCCGAGAATTGCTTCATATGTATGCTCTACACAGTAAGCCTCTTGACAAAGGTTGGTGCCCACAGATTTCATCCATATGATTGAGCTTTGTCATCTCTATTGGTGTTGTGCTACTCTTTAGTTACTGTCATGAGAAACTTGTATTGTTTCGCATGTTAATCTAAGGCTGCTAATAAATTGAGGCACCGGTTTGCCACCGTTATAGCCACTGATAAAATTAAGTAATAATACAGTTCAAGTTGAGCTGCTTTCTTTGGTATCATATCATTTCGTATGAGGATAATGAGGATGCATCTCTTTGTCACTATACATTTCATTAGTTACTCCCATTGTTAATGTAATGGTTGTTTTAAATATTTTCTTTACTTTTTTTGAGCAAAAAGGGTTGCTAGCATTTAGTTGTTCTCTTATCTTTGCGCAACAGGATCATCCTCCTCTGAAGAAGAATATGGAGTACGTGAAGTGCCTAGTTCTGATTATGCCAGGATGAAGAAGCCCAGTCTATCTTCTCATCAGAAGGAGCAGTTGAAGGATGGTTACATTACTACCCACAAGACCAAACTAACTTCAGCTCAGAAGGACTCATAGATTTCCATCTTTTTTGTTGTGATGGGCAAGTGCAATGTTGTTTTAGGATTCTTTCTGGTGAGTTCCATTTTTTTAAATGTGTGCTCTGCATGGATCATGTAGGTGCCTATTTAAGCTGTAAATTCATAATTCAGTTTGCTTCATACTAATCACTTTGTTTGTATTTATGCAAACAGGGATGCTCAGCTTGATTTCAGTGGGAACTGCACAAAATGTTTTGATGGTGCCGATATGTTGAAGGCGTTGCAACATATAAAGGTGAAATCCTACAAGCTACGCGCGAAGTTGGTTGATTTTAGTGGAACTGCATAAAAAGAACAGCTGGTTTATTTAGCTTGAGGTGACATGCCAATGTGCAAACTGATGGCAAACCCCACCCATTCCACAATCATAGGCATTTGATATTTTGGAATGGGAAAACCTTCTCAAAGTTTGCTCATTGATGTTCGCAAGAAGACATGCTTTCGATATTTTGGAATGGGACAACCTTTTCAAATTTTGCTCATTGATGTTAGCAAGAAGACATGCATTTGATATTTTGGAATAGGACGCCCTTTACTGTCAGCAGCGTCGATTGATTTTTCTTTATTTGTGTCTTCAGTTGTGAAGTAAATATTGGCTCTGACGTGTGAATAATTGAGATGCTTGATTGATTTTTCTTTATTTGTGTCTTTAGTTGTGAAGTAAATATTTGCTCTGACGTGTGAATAATTGAGATGCATAATCATCGATCGATCATTGTTCAATGAATTGCCAGGCCTGTGAGTTTGATTGCAATGTACAGGCATGCTAAAAAGCTGCTCAAACTTTTGGGAAGTGTGAAACTACAACAAACGACGTGATCACCGTGCATCCTGAGAATAATGCTACTCCCTCTGTCTAGGTTCCTAAGTCATCTTAGGTTGTGCACCGTGACCAAGGCGGAGGGAAAAATGAGAGAACTTAATGTTTATTTGCTTAATAGCATTGCATGCAATGTATTGACCACTGCATGTCGTGTTTGGTAGTCTCAAGTCATCGATAGCATACACGCCCCACTTATCTTATTGGTTGAATCCTTTATTAATGTCAAAAAACAATAAACAAGGTAAGAGTTAATGCACCAGGCCTAAGTGTTTTGGGATTATTTGGTTTTCATCAGGTGAACACCTAGACGGAGGGAGTAGTTCGTATTGTTTCGGTATTGTTTTGAATGTTCATGTAATGCAACTGATACAAGAATTCAAACTAACTGGTCTAAATTCGTTCATACACGACCTGATTTCATATAAACATGTCGGATTTCATTACATTTCAGACATTCTTCAACTACAAAGCGGTGCTCGTCCGGCTCTGGAGGTTTTATAAAATAACCTAATTTATGATCTCCGGTGCTCATTCCCCGTGCCCGGCCCAAGAACTGAAGCTTCTTCTCCAGCTCCGCTTCCGGAGCCACAGGAAGTGAAGCTGTCCGACTCCACGTCGCTGCCAAGCAGCTAATCGGCCGTCGATGTTCAACTCGCCAAGCTTGGCTTCAACCGGAGGGTAGGAGCGGTGGCCTTACTTGGACCCGAGCGGCGGCAACATACCGTCTTCTACTCTTCCTCATTTTCTGTGTGGCGTGGCCTCGTTGCAGGCGGGGCGGGGCCTATACGGAGCCGCCGATGTCTCCTGCCTTGTTGCCGGCGGGGCGGCGCTCCGGCGGAGTGGGGGAAATCCTTTGCCTCATTGAAGATGCAGCGGGGCCTCGGCTGAGCCGGCAATGTCCTCTGCAACGTTGCCGGCGGGGCAGGGCCTTGATGGAGCCGTCAAAGTCCTCCGGCTTCTTGCCGGCGGGGAGGGGGCCTCGGTGGAGCTGGCAAAGTCCTCCGGCTTGTTGCCGGTGGGGCATTGCTTTGGTGGAGCCAGCGAAGTCCTCCGCCTCATCATCGGTGTCGCCAAATAGTGCCTCGCCCACTTCATCGTCCTCCTTGTAGGCGGCCGCAACCTCCACCACCCGCATGCGGTATCGCCAGCGCTCAAGGTGGGTCTCGCGGGTGGAGCGGTACAACTCGAGCAGTGCCTCCTGCTCGGCCCGCTCCACGGCGATCTACTCCTTCGCCTGCAGGTGCTCCTGGAGGACCTGGTGGTTGTAGGCAGCATCAGCATTAGCCTCCCGAAACTTTTCCTCTCGTTGTTGCCTCATCATGTCCATGTATTGGGCACGGGCCTCGCCGATAGTCCTGGTGCAATGCACTGGCGAGGATAGCGCGCAGGAGGAGGGTGGCGGCGGCTCCTCGACCACCATGTTCTCCATTGGGACATCGTCGTTCTTTTGGTCCGTCGTCCGCCCGTCCCGGAGAGCGGTGGAGAGCGAGGAAGCCATGGTAGGTGTGGTGTGGAGAGGAGAAAGGGAACGGACGTGGATGACTGCGGCTGTGGCCGGGGCATCAATTTATATAGCAATGGTGGGCGGCAGAGGGACGGACGGGTGGCGCCGGAGTATCTACCTCGGCAACCGTGTATCATTAATGTGGGCAGCAGATGGAAGGATGGACGGCAGTTGTGTCATTTGAACGAGGAGCAGTCGCCTGCACCGGGAAGCGGCACAGGCGGCGCTGACTGTTTCGGGCGGGAAGCGCGCGCGGGCGAGGGAGGGGTCTGGGGGGCCAGGGTGGTGAGACTCGTGCTTGGCAGCGGTCCGATCCAGCAGCCGGACATGCTGGCTCGCCAGCGAGCTCGCCAAGATCAGCGACGACAACCAGGCGATGGACGAGGATTCTGACTAGGAGCCGGCACCACCACCCAAGCCGGTTCATGCCTTGTTCACCATAGAGCAGGTGTGGCTACACTTCAACGCCCTAATGGTGGAAGAGCTGCCAGCGCCGTCGGAATCGGCATTCTGGCAAGCGCAGGAGGACCAGTGCTACAACCTCCGTCTCCTCAATGAGCACCGGCTCGCGGAGGGACGAATCAACGGCGAACAAGCGGACGTCAATGCCGTCGCGGACATGTGGCCCGATGATCCTGGCTTCCTGAATGAGGAGCAGGCGATGTATCAGACCATCCGTAGGGCCCGTTGAGGCCCTCTCCGTCGACCTTCGAGTTGTTGCGCTTGCCGTGGCGCCGCCGTCTCACATTGTCAACATGGTCAACGAACATGAGGCAACAGGAGATGACTTTACGTGGAGAGGATGACAGTATGGACACACCAGGGCCATCGCCGTACGTACGCAAGTGCCTCCTTATTACAACTATATAAAAAATTGCTTCCTCCTAGTTTCCTGACATCACGGTCCCACACCATTGTCAACGTATATAGTCAATAAACGAGAGAATTGCACAAGGAGCGGCCGACAGCTGGGACGCAGCAGCTCGATCAGTATTTGTTTTTTGAGGGGTGAGCAAAATTTTGTTTGACCGATGTTTTTGTTGTTGTTCAGAGGAGGGCGGGCTGTGGCCCATCTAGCCCAGGCTATTATTTTATGTCGACCAAATTTCCAGCCCAGATATAATTTTTTCAAGATGAAAATGGCTTGCCCAGCTATACTTTTTTTCTTAGGAATACCCAACCCAGGCCAACTTGTTATTCTCCGGCCCACTAGGTTGCAATCCTACGAGGGATGCATTAGGCTTGCCACGAAAATGGGCTTTAAAAAATAATAAATGGGATGTAATTATAAAAAAATATGTTGTAAATATAAAAAAACGCTAAGAACAGGTAATTAGTTTCAGAATTAATTTTTTGGATTTTCTTGACGGAACCTCGTCAGAGGGCGGGGAGCTCCTGCATTGCATTTTTTTGGATTTTTAAAATTTTGATTTCATTAATTGTTGCGCGCAAAAATTCGTTGAATTTTTACCTAATATTAATTTATTTTTAAATTAGATTTAATATGGCTCGAAATTTCAGGATAAATAATATATCGGATCCCATCAAAATGTGGGAAATATGGTTGAAATTATAAACCATTATCCTGGCTAGAAAAATGGGCAGTAATGTTAACAAACAGTAAATGGTCTGCAGTAAATTCCATTAGAATTAAGAAATGGGCTATAAATTATTACAAATCACAAATGGGCTATATTCTCTCTGCCACACAAATGTGATGCTCACTTCTGGGCCTACTAAGTTAACGCGTACGCAGCGCTCAAAAAAAAAGTTGACGCGCGATGACCCACAAGTATAGGGGATCAATCGTAGTCCTTTTAATAAGTAAGAGTGTCGAACCCAACGAGTAGCAGAAGGAAATGACAAGCGGTTTTCAGCAAGTTATTTTCTGTAGGCACTGAAATTATCGGTAACAGATAGTTTTGTGATAAGATAATTCATAACGGGTAACAAGTAACAAGTGTAACAAAGGTGCAGCAAGGTGGCCCAATCCTTTTTTTAACAAAGGATAAGCCTGGACGAACTCTTATATAAAGCAAAGTGCTCCCGAGGACATATGGGAATTATTGTCAAGTTAGTATTCATCATGCTCATATGATTCGCGTTTTCGTTACTTTGATAATTTGTTATGTGGGTGGACCGGTGCTTGGGTGCTGTCCTTACTTGGACAATCCACCCACTTATGATTAACCCCTCTAGCAAGCATCCGCAACTAGGAAAGAAGAATTAAGATAAATCGAACCATAGCATGAAACATGTGGATCCAAATCAGCCCCTTACGAAGCAACGCATAAACTAGGGTTTAAGCTTCTGTCGCTCTAGCAACCCATCATCTACTTATTACTTCCCAATGCCTTCCCCTAGGCCCAAATCATGGTGAAGTGTCATGTAGTCAACGTTCACATAACACCACTAGAGGAAAGACAACATACATCTCATCAAAATATCGAACGAATACCAAATTCACATGATTACTTATAACAAGACTTCTCCCATGTCCTCAGGAACAAACGTAACTACTCACAAAGCATGTTCATGTTCAAGATCAGAGGGGTATTGAATATCATTAAGGATCAGAACATATGATCTTCCACCAAATAAACCAACAAGCATCAACTACGAGGAGTAATCAACACTACTAGCAACCCATAGGTACCAATCTAAGGTTTTGAGACAAAGATTGAATACAAGAGATGAACTAGGGTTTTAGAGGATATGGTGTGTGGCACCCCGGCTCAGAGAGACTGAAACACCCCGTATTCCAGCCCAGAGATCAAGTCTTCTGGAATACGGCACTCCTTGGCATAGAACAAATTAGATCGTTATTACAAATACTCGGGGATACAAGGGTTCCGATATAACAGGGAATTACATCGGCATAGCGACACTACGCCTACCAAGGTTGCTCTATACTAGCAGCAGAACAACTCGTAGCAGTGGAATAACTTCTAGCAGCGGAACAATGACGACAGCGATGGACTCCACTCCGCAGGGACTCAGGCTGGAACGCGTATCCTAGCTCGCAAACTCAGGATCCTCGGCAATCAAGAAAACATGGCATGACCTACAAACTGGCATGACATGCCAGGTGAGTGCTTTGTATGTACTCGCAAGCTCCCAACAACCAAAAGCAATCAAGACAAACAACAGCATGGCATTTACAGGTTAAAGATCAATGATGAACATGATATCACTAACATAAGCATGGCACGAACATATGAGTATGATGATACTAGCATGCAACATGTTTAAACTATCATGATTCAACTTACTCTGCTCGGGGGTTATCTCGTAACCACGACATGTATCAACTTACCAACTTGGGCATCACACGATCACCTCAGGACCAACCAAGCTTGGTATTAACAATACCGTAGTGATCACCTGACCATAAGGAGCTTGATCTTTACCCGGGATCATCACATGACACATCAACCAACTTCGGTATCCAGGATACCACTGTGATCCTCTCACGATCACATAAAGATCAGCCAACTTCTTTCCTCATCGAACCGGGGTTGTTTATTATTCAGATTATTATTACTGTTGACCCATAGTGTGACCTACTATGAACTGGGCCTATATCCGCGAGAGCGGCTATCGATAGATTATACACTCTGCAGAGGTAAGTACACTGTACCCACACTACGGAACCCAAGGCCTCGTGCTCCCATTCGGGTGGACCAACGACGTTCTGACAAAACTAATCTATTGCATGACACTCTCCCGGCCACTCCGACAAACTCCCCTTTGGGCTAAGTCATGGGTGGCCCCGATGCTAAAATGGTCCCAAACGGGGACAATGGTATACCATACAACAACGGGCACACAAGGCTTATGGCCACCTACCTGATCAGGGTAGCGTGTGCACATAACCTTCCCTCGTTAGAGGCACCGGCGAGAGGCATGACAATAGAACAAGTCAGGGCCTCCCATAAGACAAGTGTGGCTGCACTGGTCAGCTCGATTCGATGGCACTATGACTCAGCTAACAGGTGTTCAAGTTCAATTAATATCCGGTTAAACTTGAAGAGTAATGTCCTGAGCCATAATCAAATAACATGATGCATATGAACACGATATCAACAAGAAGATGGATGGGAAACATAAACATTTAGCATGTAGATCTTAACCTCAACATCAATAAAGTATTTGCTCTACCAGATGCAAATGAGCATGGCATATCGATGATCATAAATAGCACAAGTATAACCAAGCATATCACTTATATGAGCATAGCATGAACACTAGCATTGGGAAATAATTACTATACAAGAGCATGACAATAATATTAGCAAGAAAACAATTAAACAACTAGATGCAAATGAGAATGGCATCAAACTGAGCATGGATCCTCAAGCATATATAAAACATTCACAAGATTTTAATTGCACAAAGTATTTAAATATTCAAGTTGAAAACCATGGCTACTGCAAGGCCGTCATGCAAGTGGCTGTCGTGGCTTGCCTGGGGTGAAGGATCCACCGGGAAGAAGTGCGGAGGGATCGCAGAAAGAATCGCGGGAAAGGTTTCTCTCCCAGAGGGGGCTAGATAAGGGCAAGGGCAAAATGGTCATTTCTAGTATGTGACAACATAGTGAGAATGGTACCAACAGATCAGGCTCAACGAGACGAAGACGTGGGCTTTGGAATCACCTGATTCGGAGTTACGGTCGCGGAGATATAGTCAGTTGAGTGGCAGGGACTAATCTATAAAAGAAATCTTCACAAACAAGCCCCTGGCTGGAAAACAGAAAGCGCCTTCTGAAGTAATTAGCCTTCGCTGTAGGGAAAACGTATTTTAGCCGAGAACTAACCGAAAGTACGTTTTCAGAAACAGAAAGCGCATTCTTCAAATACCGTTTCCACTTATCCAGCAGGACCCGTCCTTAGCCGATAACAGGTGGGGTCGCGAGGTAGGTGGGACCCAGCTAGCCAGCTCGTCATCTTCAACCTCCATCACCCGTGAGGCAGAGCAGAGGCGCACGCTGCGGACGGCCGTCACGGCGGTCTGGACCATCCTCGGCGACGCCCCGCACACCAGCGAGATCGGGGCGACGAGACACTCCTGCCTGGACTCTTCACACTCGCCGATATGCACCAGAGGGAGCGCGGCCTTGGCCGGGGCGGACGGCAGCTACGGTGACGATGAGCAAGGTGCCACGGCCACGGAGAGGAGGCGGCGAGCTGGGGGAGGGTCCAGGGTTAAGGTGGAGGCTGCTGGTGGTGGTGGAACGGAGGGAGGGGCTCGGGGTCACCGGAATTGAAGATGGCCGAGGTGGTGGCCGAAGCGGCCATTGGAGGGCAGGGGAGCTCTTGGAGCTGAATGGACTGGTCGGGGCACTTCTGGGAGGGTGGAGAGGAGTTTGGTGGTCTCGGGAACATTCGGGAGCGACTTAAATAGCCGGGGTGATGCGGGTGGGCGAGCACGGCCGCGGGACACGTCGCCGGAGCTCCAGTGCTCGGACGCGAAGGGGTGGCGGCTAGATCGGCGTCGCGGTGCGGCCAACCTGATGAGGAGCAGGAGGACGCGATGGCTCGGGAGGACGAGGCCAGGGGAGAGGAAGACGACGGCATTCACGGGCACTCATTGTTCCTCGAATGAGACAGCGCGTAGATGAAGAATCCGGAGGGGGAGAGGGTTCTAGAGCGATGGCGACGGCACGGGGAAGCCACCAGACACGCTCAGGCGTGCGAGGGCGATGAGAGGAGAAGGGACTGGAGCGCGACATTGCTTTGGACATGACCAAGTGCTGTAGAGCATGCGCACAAGCATGCAAACGCGCGATCACCGCGTGCACAGGCCAGGAAAAGAATCGAGAGGTAGGCAAAAGATGTATAGCGTGTTGTCCTCTCTCCCAGTGACACACTAGAGGTGATGGATCATCAGAAGAGGCTCTGAGCTGAAGTGAGGGATCGATGAAAGTTTGCTGTAGCAAACTTGACTGCATTAGTACTGTGATCAGCAGAGACGGGCTAAGAGCCAAACTGAATGTCTGGGAGGTTAAGAGTAGGAAGGACTACTGCACTCTTAATTTTGAGGTGATTTAGACCATGATTTGATATAGTTGCTTAACAACTGCACAATCTGGTCCAGAATCAAGATCATGAAGTAGCACTCACTAGGAGTGTTGGGTTGGGCTAAAATTTGGTGGAGGTGAGTTATATGAGCATATGAAGCTACTGTAAAATTTTCATACCATTTGGAAATACCAAAATGGTACTTGCTTCAGAATGCAGTTCTCTGGACAGAATTGAAGAAATATTCTAGAGAAATATTGGATGCATGAAATGAGCCCAAATGGTGTGGAGGGATGTTATAAGGGTAGGATCATGTCCTGGTAATTTTCAGAAAAAATGAAGCAATATATAATATACTTGCTTCACAACCTGAAAATATTGACAGAAGCAAAGATTGGATGGTGTGCTCACATAGATTATTAGATGGAGCTGAAATTGGTGGAGAGTCATGATATGAGCACATGAAGGACCTTGAAAAATTTCAACTCATTTGGGTACTCCTAGCTGGTACTTCCTTCACAAAGGCTTCCATCTAACAGAAACTTTGGATAATTGTTGAGGAGGATATGCTAGGGAAATGGAGCTGAATTTTGGCATGAGGCAATGATTTGGATTTGATAGAATACCCAAAAAGTTTGGGAGCAATCAAGAAAAGATAGGTGGCACTTCCTTCACAAAAAGCCACACTGGACAGAATTAAAGAATGAATATTGATGAATTACTTTTGGGCTAGGAAAGGAAAGTTTGGACATATTTGGGGCATATATGATCCAAACAAATTATGAGAATTATTTGGGAATTTTCTGAATGACAGAAAGGTAGGTTGCTTCACAACCTAGGGCAAAAAGGATTATTCCTTTAATAGAAAAATAAATATTCCCAATAAAAAGAATATTGGGATTGGTCCAAGATGGGGAATGACATGATCTTGAGATGGTTTTGAGGATGGCAAGCCACTTAGGAGCCTGAGAAGAGATGATCTTCCCAGGTTTCAGGACCACAGAGCCACAGAAAAGCAGTTCAAATAAAAAATCCAAAGAAAAACAAAAGAAAAAGAAAGGGCCAAAATCCAGGGTGTCACAAACCTTCCCCCCTTAAAGAAATCTCGTCTTCGAGATTTGGTTGCTCAGGGAACAAGTATGAATTTTCTGACTTAAGGAAACCGTTTCCAACTCGGGTATCCTTTTTCCCTTATATAAGTTGTTCCTACTGAATTCCATATGACTGCTTATCTTGCTCTGGGGCGGTTTGCTTCACTCTATCCACATTCTGATAGATCTAACCCATATACTACTCTGACAACAATTCTTTTATATTTCCCGGCTTAACGGGGCGCGGTAGATTATCACGACTGCAATACATGCCCTTCTCACAAGTCCGAGAATGATTTCCGAGGGATATGTCACTCCTTTATCCAGCTCTGACAATATTGCATGGATTTGTGAACCAATTTTCTCGGTGGACACCAAATCGTTTACTCCTCACATTGAGTTACTCAAATAAATGTAGGTCCTTCGGGTTCAAAACAGTGATGTGAATCATAACCATTTCCTGACGGAATCAGACTTCTCGTAGGGGTTTCTGAATCATCTTGACTGGCTTCACTGTCTTGAGTATCAAATCCGTACCAGAGATTTGACGGTCGCCTGTCGAGACTAGCATAAAGGTGTACGGTCTTATAACAAGAGCATCTCGGGACTTGACGGACGGTGGTTCTGACAGAAGCATCTTGCTCACGGCAGGCTATCCTTTAACTGATTCCCATATGCGAGGGCACATGCTTCAAGACTGTTGTTCAACATTCTAATTACTCATTTTGTCGGCATACCCATATGGATAAGAGGCTATGTGATGCCATATCATGGTTGCTAGAATCATACTACTGAATTGGCCTGTGGTCTGTCATGACAGACTGGGATAGTCATTCCTGACAATTCTGAGCATAACAGTTGGCTGAGCGGGTTGCCTTGATATGAGGTCCTTACTACAATGGAGTAGACCCCTGAGGCGTATTTCCTGGTAATTGATACCGAATAAGACTGTCTTGAGCAGCCGCACCATGTTGGTCATGCAACAAGCACCACACCTGTATTGCCGATCTTGCTTCTTCATGATTGTTCCCTTTTTCTAGAAAAGAGCTTGGCCATATACATATTCTTTGTGTGACCATAGGTACTGTCAGGGGAAATATTCCAGCAATCATAACTTGGCCTTGTTCATGACTTGGGTCATAGGATATATGCCAGGTTCACGTGTGCTGGTACGGAGCTCATTGTGGTCGTCAATCATACGAGACCGTGACAAGGGTTGATGACATCACTCAGTTGGGTGTGAGGAAGCTGGCTTTGATAAGCACTGCCAAATTGGTGTCCCCATGTTGCCTTTCTTCATAGCTTGTGGGTCCTTGCATCACCCATTGAGGCGTATAATTGACTTTCTTCCTTTTGCACAATGGATGAGGTTGTCGGATTCTCACCGTGATTTCACCATCGTACGAGTGACTTGCATGAACTTTGGCAGAACGCTCACAGTATATATAGAAGTATCTGATTTTCGGGGCAAACTTGTGCTCTAACAGATTCTTGCTTCTGACCAACTGTTGCAGATCTGATTCTTGGGATGCACTGCCTTATGTTGCCATCTCACTGTGTAATATCTTGCACCAGTGCCATACTAACGAGGATTGGACAACTTGTGTTGGAAACCATCGAGAGTATCGTGCTGGGGAAGACTGAATAACTTGTGCTCGAAACTTTTCTCGGGGCAGCTTGTTGAGGAAGGCTGGGTACCGTACTTCGGAAGCTTCCCCCTTAATGGCTTGCTGGGGAAGACTCGGTACCTCATGCCGGAAGCTTTTGTGGTAACTTGGTGAGGAAGACAGAGCATCTTGTGCTGGAAGTCATCCACATATCGTGCTGAGGAAGATAGAGGAATCTTGCATTGGAAGCTTCTCTGGTAGCTTGCGGAGAAAGATTGGGTTGCATACACCAGAAGCTTCTATCTAGGATATGTTGACTCAATGCCATATATATACCCTTTAAATATTTCTACTGCTGGTTACTTGTATGAAAAAGGGTGTTCGACTATTCTTCTTGCTGAGTATTGAATTCACAGAACAATCTGGCCCGCTTCCGGAGTATGACATGCTTCAAAGTGTACTCCTCGTAGAATCAACCTTGTTTATGAACCATACCTTTGACTCAAAATATACAGTTGGTTTTGCACACTATTTGTCTTTCGGTTGATGCCATCATTACAGCTATGAAGAGTGCACACTGCTGTAGACTTGATGCTGATAATCAAGCTAGGATATCATTTGTATTCAGACCTAATATTCCCAATATAATGCAGTCGGCTGAGAATTCCATAGTGCTTAGCTGAGCTTCCCAATATTTGAACTCCTTACTGATTTTTCGGGTCCGGTGTTGGTTGATGAGCAACTTTAATAAGGGGAAATAAGGCAACACCGAGGGCCCAAAGAAATAAGCAGAAGAAACGAATGAAACAAAAGCACACAAGGCAATCAAGATTATATACAAGCAATATCATATTTTACTGCTATTCACAACAATAATATGCATGCATACTTAAGCACACAAACCTCGTGAGAACTCCGGTTCTATGATCTAACATGCGGTGGCAGTGTGCACGAAAGTGAATCCACGTGTGGAAGAAGTTGGTGTAAATAGGGCTACACCAAGCGCTGGCTTAACACCGGTTGCATCTGGATGGATACGGAGGTGAGGATGGACTTGGTGATTATGTAGTGGAACATGGATGTGACGACCACATCATCATCAAGCGGACGGAAGGGAACCGTACACATCCAAAGAATGGGGTGACAGGGTAGGATAGTGGTGGAAAACTGGGCTTGCTGGCATTGCCCTTTTTTGATAGCAAAGATCAGTAAGGGTTGCCAACATGGCGGGATGGATGGCACGATCCGGGATAGAAAAATGTCTATCACCGAAACGATGGGTGTGGCTGGCGCAAAGATATCGATGCGATACCTGCGCATAACTCCTGCAAATGGTGTCTGGAACACTTGGTACCATGGCATCACTCCGCTGGGACAGAGATGACACCAAACACCGAAGAGCAGGTATGCAAAGCTGGAGGGGTACAGGTAGTGGATCAGAACCGATACCACCCACACTCACAAGATCAACCGTTAGTGACAAGATAATAACTCTATATGCATGCTATGCAGCAAACAAATGCAACAACCAAATGCATCAAACCGACTAGACTCTATACTACCAGTTTCTAACGCTCGCGTGGACTAGCGCGTCCTACAGCCAGACCTGCTCTGATACCAACCGTTGTGGCACCCGGCTCAGAGAGATCGGAACACCCCATATTCCAGCCCAGAGATCAAGTCTTCTGGAATACGGCACTCCTTGGCATAGAACAAATCAGCTCTTTATTACAAATACTCGGGGATACAAGGGTTCCGATATAACAGGGAATTACATTGGCACAACGACACTACGCCTGCCAAGGTTGCTCTATGCTAGCAGCAGAACAACTCGTAGCAGCGGAATAACTTCTAGCAGCGGAACAACGACGACAGCGATGGACTCCACTCCGCAGGGACTTTGGCTGGAACGCGTATCCTAGCTCGCAAACATGGGATCCTCGGCAATCAAGCAAACACGGCATGACATGCAAACTGGCATGACATGCCAGGTGAGCACTTTGAATGTACTAGCAAGCTCACAACAACCAAAAGCAATCAAGACAAACAACAGCATGGCATTTACAGGTTAAAGATCAATGATGAGCATGATATCACTAACATAAGCATGGCATGAACATATGAGTATGATGATACTAGCATGCAACATGTTTAAACTATCATGATTCAACTTACTCTGCTCGGGGGTTATCTCGTAACCACCACATGTATCAACTTACCAACTTGGGCATCACACGATCACCTCAGGACCAACCAAGCTTGGTATTAACAATACCGTAGTGATCACCTGACCATAAGGAGCTTGATCTTTACCCGGGATCATCACATCACATCAACCAACTTCGGTATCTAGGATACCACTGTGATCCTCTCACGATCACATAAAGATCAACCAACTTCTTTCCTCATCGAACCGGGGTTGTTTATTATTCAGATTATTATATCTGTTGACCCATAGTGTGACCTACTACGAACTGGGCCCATATCCACGGGCGCGGCTATCGATAGATTATACACTCTGGAGAGGTTAGTACACTATACCCACACTACGGAACCCAAGGCCTCGTGCTCCCATTCGGGTGGACCAATGGCGTTCCGACAAAACCGATCTATTGCATGACACTCTCCCGGCCACTCTGACAAACTCCCCTTTGGGCTAAGTCATGGGTGGCCCCAATGTCACCTCATGACATCCAACGACCACCATCGTGGCAAAACTAAAATGGTCCCAAACAGGGACAATGGTATACCATACAACAACGGGCACACAAGGCTTACGGCCACCTACCTGATCAGGGTAGCGTGCGCACATAACCTTCCCTCGTTGGAGGCACTGGTGAGAGGCATGACAATAGACCAAGTCAGGGCCTCCCATAAGACAAATGTGGCTGCACTGGTTAGCTCGATTCGATGGCACTATGACTCAACCAACAGGTGTTCAAGTTCAATTAATATCTGGTTAAACTTGAAGAGTAATGACCTGAGCCATAATCAAATAACATGATGCATATGAACACGATATCAACATGAACATGGATGGGAAACATAAACATTTAGCATGTAGATCTTAACCTCAACATCAATAAAGTATTTGCTCTACCAGATGCAAATGAGCATGGCATATCTATGATCATAAATAGCACAAGTATAACAAAGCATATCACTTATATGAGCATAGCATGAACACTAGCATTGGGAAATAGTTACTATACAAGAGCATGACAATAATATTACCAAGAAAACAATTAAACAACTAGATGCAAATGAGCATGGCATAAAACTGAGCATGGATCCACAAGCATATATAAAGCATTCACAAGATTTTAACATCCACAAAGTATTTAAATATTCAAGTTAAAAACCATGGCTACTACAAGGCTGTCATGCAAGTGGCTGTCGTGGCTTGCTTCGGGTGAAGGATCCACCGGGGAGAAGTGCGGAGGGATCGCGGAAAGAATCGCAGGAAAGGTTTCTCTCCCAGAGGGGGCTAGATAAGGGCAAGGGCCAAATGGTCATCTCCAGTATGTGACAACATAGTGAGAATGGTACCAATAGATCGGGCTTGATGATACGAAGACGTGGGCTTCGGAATCACCTGATTCGGAGTTACGATCACGGAGATATAGTCAGTTGAGTGGCAGTGACTAATCTATAAAATAAATCTTCACAAACAAGCCCCTGGCTGGAAAATAGAAAGCGCCTTCTGAAGAAACACGCCTTCGCTGCAGGGAAAACGTATTTCAGCTGAGAACTAACCGAAAGTACATTTTTAGAAACAGAAAGCGCATTCTTCAAAAACCGTTTCCACTTATCTAGCAGGACCCGTCCTTAGCCGATAACAGGTGGGGTCGCGAGGTAGGTGGGGCCCGGCTAGCTAGCTCGTCATCTTCAACCTCCATCGCCCGTGAGGCAGAGTAGAGGTGCACACTGCGGGCAGCCGTCACGGTGGTCTGGACCATCCCCGGTGACGCCCCGCACACCAGCGAGATCGGGGCGATGAGACGCTCCTGCCTGGACTCTTCACGCTTGCCGATATGCACCGGAGGGAGCGTGGCCTTGGCTGGGGTGGACGGTGGCTACGGCGAAGATGAGCAAGGTGACACGGCCACGGAGAGGAGGCGGCGAGCTACGGGGGAGGGTCCAGGGTTGAGGTGGAGGCTGCTGCTGGTGGTGGAACGGAGGGAGGGGCTCGGGGTCGCCGGAATTGAGGATGGCCGAGGCGGCGGCCGAAGCGGCCATTGGAGGGCAGGGGAGCTCTTGGAGCTCAATGGACTGGTCAGGGGCGCTTTTGGGAGGGTGGAGAGGAGTTTGGTGGTCTCGGGAACACTCGGGAGCGGCTTAAATAGTCGGGACGATGCGGGTGGGCGAGCACGACCACGGGACACGTCGCCGGAGCTCCAGTGCTCGGACGCGAAGGGGTGGCGGCTAGATCGGCGTCGCGGTGCGGCCAACCTGATGAGGAGCAGGAGGACGCGATGGCTCGGGAGGACGAGGCCAGGGGAGAGGAAGACGACGGCATTCACGGGCACTCATTGTTCCTCGAATGAGACAGCGCGTAGATGAAGAATCCGGAGGGGGAGAGGGTTCTAGAGCGACGGCGACGGCACGGGGAAGCCACCATACACGCTCAGGCGTGTGAGGGCGACGAGAGGAGAAGGGACTAGAGCACGACAGTGCTCTGAATGCAACCAAGCGCTGCAGAGCACGCGCAAAGGCATGCAAACACGTGGTCACCGCGTGCACAGGCTAGGAAAAGAATCGAGAGGCAGGCAAAAGATGTATAGCGTGTTGTCCTCTCTCCCAGTGACACACTAGAGGTGATGGATCATCAGAAGAGGCTCTAAGCTGAAGTGAGGGATCGATGAAAGTTTGCTGTAGCAAACTTGACTGCATCAGTACTGTGATCAACAGAGAAGGGCTAAGAGCCAAACTGAATGTCTGGGAGGTTTAGAGTAGGAAGGACTATTATTCTATTAATTTTGAGGTGATTTGGACCATGATTTGATATAGTTGCTTAACAACTGCACAATCTGGTCCAGAATCAAGATCATGAAGTAGCACTCACTAGGAGTGTTGGGTTGGGCTAAAATTTGGTGGAGGTGAGTTATATGAGCATATGAAGCTACTGTAAAATTTTCATACCATTTGGAAATACCAAAATGGTACTTGCTTCAGAATGCAGTTCTCTGGACAGAATTTAAGAAATATTCTAGAGAAATATTGGATGCATGAAATGAGCCCAAATGGTGTGGAGGTATGTTATAAGGGTAGGATCATGTCCTGGTAATTTTCAGAAAAAATGAAGCAATATATAATATACTTGCTTCACAACCTGAAAAAATGGACAGAATCAAAGATTAGATGGTGTGCTCACATAGATTATTAGATGGAGCTAAAAATTGGTGGAGAGTCATGATATGAGCACATGAAAGATCTTGAAAATTTTCAACTCATTTGGGTACTCCTAGCTGGTACTTCCTTCACAAAGGCTTCCATCTGACAGAAACTTTGGAAAATTGCTGAGGTAGATAGGCTAGGGAAATGGAGCTGGATTTTGGCATGAAGCAATGATTTGGATTTGATAGAATACCCAAAAAGTTTGGGAGCAATCAAGAAAAGATAGGTGGCACTTCCTTCACAAAAAGCCACACTGGACAGAATTAAAGAATGAATATTGATGAATTACTTTTGGGCTAGGAAAGGAAAGTTTGGACATATTTCGGGCATATATGATCCAAAAAATTTATGAGAATTATTTGGGAATTTTCTGGATGACAGAAAGGTAGGTTGCTTCACAACCTAGGGCAAAAAGGATTATTCCTTTAATAGAAAAATAAATATTCCCAATAAAAAGAATATTGGGATTGGTCCAAGATGGGGAATGACATGATCTTGAGATGGTTTTGAGGATGGCAAGCCATTAGGAGCCTGAGAAGAGATGATCTTCCTAGGTTTCAGGACCACAGAGCCACAGAAAAGTAGTTCAAATAAAAAATCCAAAGAAAAACAAAAGAAAAAGAAAGGGCCAAAATCCAGGGTGTCACATGGTGCTGGTGAAGATGTTGATGAAGATTGACCCTCCCTCGATGAGAGGATCATTGGTGATGACGATGGCTTTGATTTCCCCCTCCGGGAGGGTAGTTTCCCCGGCAGAATCACTCTGCCGGAGCCCTAGATTGCTCCTGCCCAGGTTCCGCCTCAAGACGGCGGCGCTTCGTCCCGAAAGCATCCTTCTTATTTTTTTCTAGGTCAAAACCTTTCATATAGCAGAAGAGGGGCACCAGACGATGGCCAATGGGCCCATAAGCCCTGGGGGTAGGGCGCGCCCCCAGGCTTGTGGCCACCTGGTGGGTCCCCTCTGGTAGTTTCTTCCCGAATAATTTTTATATATTCTAAATTAATTCTCCGTATCAGGACTTTTGGAGTTGTGTAGAATAGGTATCTCAGATTTGCTGCTTTCTGGTCCAGAATTCCAGCTGCCGGCATTCTCCCTCTTTGTGTAAACCTTGTAAAATAAGAGAGAAAAGGCATAAGTATTGTACCATAATGTGAAATAACAACCCATAATGCAATAAATATCAACATAAAAGTATGATGCAAGATGGACGTATCAACTCCCCCAAGCTTAGACCTCGCTTGCCCTCAAGCGAAAGCCGAAATCGATAATCATGACCACATGTTTAGAGATAGAGGTGTCGATAAAATAAAATACGGACATGAGGGCATCATGATCATCTTTTAGAATAGCAACATATATTTTCATATAATTTCTCATGCTAAAGTGACAATTTGTTCACAAGGTAAAGTATGAATCAAAAACTTTATTGAAAACCAACAAACTATGATCTTGGTCATTGAAACAATTGCAATTTATCATAATATCAGAAAGAGTCAATGTAAGAGCTTTTATTTAGCAAATTCACATACTCAACCATCATTTAATCTTTCATAATTGCTAACACTCACGCGATACTTATGAGATCAAAGTTTCAATTAAACACATAGGAAGATAGGGGCTTATAGTTTCGCCTCCCAACCATTTACCTCAAGGGTAACGTCAACAATAATGAACACCTACATCCGAGTGGATATATATATATATATGGATCTTCCCCAACATATAGTGCTTGCCAAAAAGAGAAAATATAAAAGGAAGGGTGAAGATCACCATGACACTTGTATAAAGGTAGAAAGTAAAATAAAAGATGGGCCATTCGCAGAGGGAAGCAGAGGTTGTCATGCGCTTTTATGGTTGGATGCACAAAATCTAAATGCAAAAGAACGTCACTTTATATTGCCGCTTGTGATAAAGAACTTTATTATGCAGTCCGTCACTTTTATTTCTTCCATATCACAAGTTCGTATAAAGCTTATTTTCCTCACACTAAAAGATCATACATGTTTAGAGAGCAGTTTTTATTGCTTGCACCGATGACAACTTACTTGAAGGATCTTACTCAATCCATAGGTAGGTATGGTGGACTCTCTTGGCAAAAATGGGTTAAGGGATTTTGGATGCACAAGTAGTATCTCTACTTGGTGCAGAAGATTTGTCTAGCATAGGATGAGAAGCAAGCTCAACATGTTGGAGGATCCATGACAATATAAGTTCTATTCGGATATAAGGAAACATAACCCATTATGTTGTCTTCCTTGTCCAACATCAACTTATTAGCATATAATATTTTAATGAGTGCTCACAATCATAAAAGATGTCCAAGATAGTGTATTTATATGTGAGACCTCTCTTTTTTTATTACTTCTTATTAATTGCAACAATGACCAAAACTATGTTTGTCAACTCCCAACAAATTTCATGTGACATACTTCTTATATGTGAAGTCATCACTCTCCATAAGATTATTATATAATATCTTTATTTATTTTATTCTCTTTCCTTTTTCAAGATTAAAGCAAGAAAGCAAAGCCCTCAACTCAAAACTACTCTTTATTATATAACTCTCATACTCGATTACATAGATAGAACACAAAGCAAAACTCAAAGACTAGATCATACTAAAAAAACTTTATTCTACTAAACCAAGATATAACCAAAAGGATCGAACTAAGAAACATGATAAAGGTAAAGATGTGATGGTGATACGATATCGGGGCACCTCCCCCAAGCTTGGCACAAGCCAAGGGGAGTGCCCATACCCATGTACTCAAGTTTGCTTCTTCGGAGGTGGTGATGATGGAGTTGTAGCATTCTTCTTCTCCAACTTGTGTCTGAGGCTAAAATTTTCCTCCCTTAGATCATCATTCTCGAGCTCAAGCTTTAATATCTTTTTGCATAATGTCGCCTTGCTGTCCTGCAGAAAACGAGGTGGGATAGATTGGACCTTAGGAAGGCTTGACTTCTTGAATTCCACGTGCATATCTCTAGGTTGACGTAGTGGATCTTCATCTTCGTTGGAGCTATCGTTCCTTGTTTTCTCCATGTCGAAATCTTGCTCCTCCTCCGGGTCGGAATCTTGCTCTTCCTCCGTGGACCATAGGTAAGGGTAAATTTCCCCAAAGATATTTGGATCCGCAGTATAATGTGAAACATAGCTCTCCCCATTTGAATCCCGCGAAGACATCTTGCTCTAAATCTGCTGCAGAAATAGCTCGAAACAAGAATAGAGGATATTGCCGGGGTACGGTGGTCAAAACCTTCGGGAGATTATATAATGATTTTTTACCGTGCAAAAGAAGTATTATGGGAGAAAATGGAGTCCGAAGGGCACACAAGGTGGCCACGATCCTGGGAGGCGCGCCCAGGGGGTAGGGCGCGCCCCCACGGCTTGTCGCCTCCTCGTGCACTTTTCGGACTACTTTTTATTTTCCTAATTTTTTAAATATTCCAAAACGGAGTAAAATTGCTTTTGGGAAAGTTTTGGAGTCGGTTTACTCACCGTATCACATACCTATTCCTTTCCAGGGGTTTGGAGTGTTCTGGAAAGTTTTCCTTATGTACTCCTCCGGTGTTATGGTATTAATAATATTGGTTTCAACATTTATGGGAGTAGGTGAGATCTAATGTTTGATTCTTTGCCCGTTTACCACCCTCGGGTTATTGCCCTCGGTGTTGTTCATCTTGATGGCACTGGAACGATAAACTTCTTCAATAATGTAAGGCCCTTCCCATTTAGAGAGAAGTTTTCCTGCAAAAAATCTTAAACGAGAATTGTATAGCAAGACATGGTCACCTACATTAAATTCACACTTTTGTATTCTTTTGTCATGCCATCTTTTAACTTTTTCTTTAAACAATTTGGCATTCTCATAGGCTTGGGTTCTCCATTCATCAAGTGAGCTAATGTCAAATAACCTCTTCTCACCGGCAAGTTTGAAATCATAGTTGAGCTCTTTAATTGCCCAATAATCTTTATGTTCTAGTTCAAGAGGTAAGTGACATGCTTTTTCATAAACCATTTTATATGGAGACATACCCATAGGATTTTTATAAGCAGTTCTATAAGCCCATAATGCATCATCAAGTTTTTTAGACCAATTCTTTCTAGATCTATTAACAGTCTTTTGCAAGACCAATTTTATTTCTCTATTACTAAATTCTACTTGACCACTAGACTGAGGATGATATGGAGATACAATTCTATGGTTAACATCATACTTAGCAAGTATTTTATGGAAAGCACCATGAATAAAGTGTGAACCACCATCAGTCATTAAATATCTAGGCACTCCAAACCTCAGGAAAATAACTTCTTTAAGCATTTTAATGGAGGTGTTATGATCAGCACTACTAGTTGGAATAGCTTCTACCCACTTAGTAACATAATCAACAGCAACCAAAATATGTGTATACCCATTGGAGGAAGGAAAAGATCCCATATAATCAAATCCCCAAACATCAAATAGTTCAATAACAAGTGAATAATTCATAGGCATTTCCTGACGTCTACTAATATTACCAATTCTTTGACATTCATCACAAGACAAGACAAACTTACGAGCATCCTTAAAAAGAGTAGGCCAATAAAAACCAGATGGTAATACCTTGTGTGCAGTTCTATCTCCAGCATGGTGTCCTCCTTAGGCCTCGGAGTGACACTTGCGTAGGATCTGTTTCTGTTCATGCTCAGGTACACAACATCTAATAACACCATCTACTCCTTCTTTATAAAGGTGTGGGTCATCCCAAAAGTAATGTCTCAAATCATAGAAAAACTTTTTCTTTTGTTGGTATGTAAAACTGGGTGGTATAAATTTAGCAACAATATAATTAGCATAGTCTGCATACCATGGAGTACTATGAGAAGCATTTATAACAGCTAATTGTTCATCAGGAAAGCTATCATCAATAGGTAGTGGGTCATCAAGAATATTTTCTAACCTAGACAAGTTGTCTGCTATGGGGTTCTCAGCTCCTTTTCTATCAATAATATGTAAATCAAATTCTTGTAGCAAGAGAACCCACCTAATGAGTCTAGGTTTAACATCTTTCTTATCCATAAGGTATTTAATAGCAGCATGATCAGTGTGAACAGTTACTTTAGAATCAACAATAAAAGATCTGAATTTATCATAAGCAAACACAACTGCTAAAAATTCCTTTTCAGTAGTAGCATAATTTCTTTGAGCACTGTCTAGAGTTTTACTAGCACAATGGATAACATTTAATTTATTATCAACTCTTTCTCCTAGAACAGCACCAACAACATAATCACTAGCATCACACATAATTTCAAAGGGTAGGTTCCAATCAGGTGGTTGAACAATAGATGCTGAAATTAAGGCTTTCTTAAGGATTTCAAATGCTTCTACACAATCATCATCAAAAACAAATGGAACATATTTTTGCAAGGGATTAGTAAGAGGCCTAGAAATTTTAGAGAAGTCTTTAATAAATCTCCTATAGAAACCAGCATGACCAAGGAAACTTCTTATACCTTTGATATCTTTAGGACACAGCATTTTTTCAATAGAATCAACTTTAGCTTTATCAACTTCAATACCTCTTTCGGAGATTTTATGCCCCAAGACAATACCTTCATTAACCATAAAGTGGCACTTCTTCCAATTCAAGACAAGATTAGTTTCTTCGCATCTCTGCAAAACTTGATCAAGGTTGCTTAAGCAATCATCAAAAGAAGTTCCGTATACGGAGAAATCATCCATGAAAACCTCAACAATCTTTTCACAAAAGTCAGAGAATACAGGAGTCATACATCTTTGAAAGGTAGTAGGTGCATTGCATAAACCAAAAGGCATACGTCTATAAGCAAAGGTACCAAAAGGGCATGTAAAAGTAGTTTTTTTTATCCTCTTGTGACACAGGTATTTGGGAAAAACCAGAATATCCATCTAGAAAGCAAAAATGTGTATGTTTTGATAGTCTTTCTAGCATTTGATCAATGAATGGCAGAGGATAATGATCTTTCCTAGTAGCTTTATTTAATTTTCTAAAATAAATTACCATTCTATAACCTGTAACAATTCTTTGCAAAATCAATTCATTTTTATCATTAGGAACGACAAGAATACCTCCCTTGTTAGGGACACAATGAACATGACTTACCCATCTACTATCAGCTATAGGATAGATTATACCTGCTTCCAGAAGCTTTAGTATTTCATTCCTTACCACTTCTTTCATTTTAGGATTCAACCGTCGCTGGTGATCAACAATTGGTTTAGCATCATGTTCCATATTAATTTTATGTTGACATAGAGTGGGACTAATGCCCTTAAGATCATCAAGAGTATATCCAATAGCTGCACGGTGCTTCCTTAGAGTTTTCAATAATTTCTTTTCTTCATGCTCTGAAAGGTTAGCACTAATAATAACAGGATTTAACTTCTTTTCATTGAGATAAGCATATTTCAAAGTATCATGTAATTGTTTAAGATCGAACACAGGATCACTCTTGGGTGGTATAGGAGCTCCAAGAGTCTCAACAGGCAAATTGTGTTTCAAAATAGGCATTTGTTTAAAGAATATCTCATCTATTTCATTTCTTTCATTCATGAACATGTCATTTTCATGGTCCAGCAAATATTGTTCTAAAGGATCATTAGGAGGCACGGCAATAGAAGCAAGACCAATAATTTCATCTTTACTATGCAATTCTTTATCACGAGGTTGTCTAATTTAGAGAAATTAAACTCATGTGACACATCCCCGAACCTTACGCTTAGAGTTTCTTTCTCACAATCTATCTTAGCATTAACAGTGTTCAGGAAAGGCCTACCAAATATAATGGGACAAAAATCATCTTGTGGGGAACCAATAACTAGAAAATCAGTTGGGTATTTTATTTTCCCACACAAGACTTCAACATCTCTAACGATCCCAATTGGTGAGATAGTATCTCTATTAGCAAGCTTAATAGTAACATCAATATCTTCTATTTCAGCAGGTGCAATATCATTCATAATTTCTTGATATAAAGGAAAAGGAATTGCACTCACACTAGCACCCAAATCACATAAGCCATGATAACAATGATCTCCTATTTTAGCAGAGACAATAGGCATGCCAACAACAGGTCTATGTTTATCCTTTTCATCGGGTTTAGCAATTCTAGCAGCTTCATCGCAGAAATAAATAACATGCCCATCAATATTATCGACCAAGAGATCTTTAACAATAACAATACTAGGTTCAACTATAATTTGTTCAGGGGGTGTAGGTGTTCTATTATAACTCTTACGGACCACAGCTGAAGCTTTAGCATGTTCTTTTATCCTAACAGGAAAAGGTGGTTTCTCAATATAAGCAGTAGGAATAACTGGATCAACATTATAAGTAATGGTTTCTTCTTCAGCTTTAATGGGTTCTACTATTTTTACTTCAATGGGAGGATGATATTTAAACCACTTCTCCTTAGGGAGATCAACATGAGTAGCAAATGATTCACAGAAATAAGCTACTATCTCAGAGTCAAGTCCATATTTAGTGCTAAATTAACGAAAAGCATCGGTATCCATAAAAGATTTAACACAATCAAACTTAAGGTTTATACCTGACTCCTTACCTTCGTCGAGCTCCCAATCTTTAGAGTTGCGTTTAATTCTTTCCAAGAGATCCCATTTGAATTTAATAGTCTTCTTCATAAAAGAACCAGTACAAGAAGTATCAAGCATGGATTGATCATTACGAGAAAGCCGAGCATAAAAAATCTGAATAATAATTTCTCTTGAGAGCTCATGATTGGGGCATGAATATAACATTGACTTAAGCCCCCCCCCCCCAAGCTTGAGCGATACTTTCTCCTTCACGAGGCCAAAAATTATATATATATAGTTTCGATCACTATGAACCAGATGCATAGGATAAAACTTCTAATGAAATTCCAATTTCAATCGGTTGTAATTCCAAGCTCCAATATCATCACATAGACTATACCATGTCAATGCCTTTCCGTTCAAAGATAAAGGGAAGACCTTCTTCTTGACTTCATCCTCGGGTAAACCTGCAAGCTTAAATAATCCACAAACTTCATCCACATAGATTAGGTGCAAATCAGGATGTAGTGTTCCATCTCCTACATAAGGATTAGCTAGCAATTTATCTATCATACCTGAAGGAATTTCATAATAAATATTTTTAGTAGGTGTAGTAGGTTGAGGAGCAACTCTTTGCTCTTCCGGTCGAGGTGAAGATACCCTGAACAAGCCCCTCAAAGGATGACTTTCTATAGTGACAGGTGACAATAAATTTCAGCATGTAATATAAATGTTTCCTTACCAAAGGCGCTTCACTCCCCGGCAACGGCGCCAGAAAAGAGTCTTGATGACCCAAAAGTATAGGGGATCAATCGTAGTCCTTTTCATAAGTAAGAGTGTTGAACCCAATGAGGAGCAGAAGGAAATGACAAGCGGTTTTCAGCAAGGTATTTTCTGCAGGCACTGAAATTATCGGTAACTGTCGTGGATTTAACACGGAAGATGCCCTTGTGAAAGGACTTAGGTGTGGAGCCATCACAGCGTAGGTTAGGTTGAAGGGGTTGAACAGGATAAAGGACACAAAGGTTTACCCAGGTTTGGCCCCTCGCAACGAGGTAAAAGCCTACGTCCTGCTTCTAGTTGTATTGCTTGAGTTTTGATTACAAGGGAGCGATCACGCTTGACCTAGCTATCGATTAGTTGTTCTTCAACCTAACCCGCCACTGGGTCTCACCTTTATATACACAGGTCGAGGCCCGAGGCTTCACAAGAGTCCGAGCCGGATCACACAACGTGACCAGCCGGATTCCTAAGTCGCCTTGCCTTACCAGGCAAGCCACCATATGGCGGTTCACACGTCCGGGTCTTGGGCCACCTCCAGACCCGCCTCTATGAGCCGCCGTCTTCACACTTCATCTCCTTGGGCTTAACTGGACTTTCTTCATTGAGTTGCCGACGGTGTAACCCGGCCCCTCCTGGGCAGGCCACACCTCGGGGTTATATCCCCAACATTAGGCCCCAGATTGATTTGAACTTTGTTCATGTCAATCTTCACTGCTCCAAGTTGGCAATTCTTCCTTTCAAAGTTTAATATTGAACAAATCATATAACTCGCCATGACGTCATGCAAAATAAATATAGAGAAAATCCATAACATCACAACAGATCTTTCCGCATTAAATGGTTATCCGAGAATCGAGGCGCCTCCAGCGTTTTAGATAATCATGATACCTCCTTGATTCCCGCACCTGCCATTTCACTGTTCCACCTTTTTCCTTATAAATAGGCCCGAGGGGGTTTCTTTTTCACCTTTACCCCCCTTTCGCTTCCACTTCTTCTTCCTCCTCATGATCTTTGCCGCCAGAGCTCTGCCACTCCGGCCAACCTTCACCGGCGACTCCAACAAGGGCCGCTGCATCAACCTGAATGAGCCAGAAAACCGCGGTGCACTCCCGCTCTCCATCAACTCCAACAGGTATTATCCCATCTTCTTCTTAGATCCACATTATAGTGCCCTAGTTCATCAAGTTCATCATTGTTCCATCAAGCTCTTCCAAGTTCATCCAACATTACTTAGAAAACATAGTTCAATCCGTACTCTAGGAAAATCAGTAGCGGTATCCACTTTAGCTATTTCGATCTTAGGTAGATCCCTTTTCCTTTTACAGTCAATATATAGTTCCTCAGTCCTTCTACGGCCATATGTTTTAGGTCTAAATTTCTTCTTTTTCCTGGACTGTGTTCGATCCGTAATTGTAGCCGCAATTTGTGAAATCTGTTTTATCCACAGTTAGCAAAAATTTGAATAGCCTTGCAATCCTTAGATAAATTATCCACCATCCCTTGCCCAGGTGACTTATAGCGGCAACCTTGCATTCCGCCAACACTTATCTGATTTTAATCATGAGCCGATAACCCGTCGGCATCTTTCTGGCTTATCCATGTAGTTTATAATCTTTTCCATGACCCGCCAAGATGGTTGTCCTTTATAATCAGGACTTGTAACCCGCCAATATAGCTGGCTCATTTGGGCGGTTTATTTTTACTCATCATTGTGACAGACTTTGTACCTTATCACTGGTCGTTGATCATGGAGTTGTTTAACATTATAATATTAACCCACCAACTCTTTATTCTCAGGCATCCATTGTCAAAAATGACTAAATGCACCACCTCTTGCGATTGGGTTGTTTCCACTGTCACTGAGTAATCTCTCAATGAATATGCTGAGATGGGCGTTTTATCAGCAAAAAACGTCATTCACTGGCGAGTTCCAGGGGCTGAAACTAAACCTCAACCTAGAGAGGGTGAAGTTATAGTCTTTGCAGATCACCTCCTCCGTGGTTTCTCACCACCTGGGTCGAAATTCTTTCGGGACGTTCTGAACTTCTACAAGCTACATCCCCAAGATATTGGCCCCAACTCTGTTTCCAATATATGCAACTTTCAAGTTTTCTATGAAGTGTACCTTCAGGAAGAGCCCAGCATTGACTTATTCAGAGAGTACTATTACCTGAACCGCTAGACCAAGATGACAAACGGGCCTAGCCTTGAACTCGGCGGGATTTGTATCCAAAGGCGGAGAGACACCGTTTCCCCTACAGCTTCACTACCCAGTCACCCCAAGGACTGGAACCAGACTTGGTTCTACTGCCAAGATACCTCTCCTGCTGATGAAAACCCTCTGTCGGGTTTCCGCTCCTTCCGGCATAGCCCTAGGCATGAAGTCCCTGACTGGATCACTGCAGCAGAATTGGCCAAATATGCACCCACTTTTTCAAAGATAAGAGCCTTACTAGCCAATGGCTTAACCGGAGTTGACCTGGTTCGCTTCTGGGTCGCCTGGAGGATTTTCCCTTTGAGCCGCCGCACTGGTTTAATGTGCCAATATACATGTGATGTAAAGGACCCGCAGCGGTATAGCCAAGTACAACTTGAAGATCGGCAAATCAATGAAATGACCAAGACATTGCTTGGGGAGACCTTAGAAAGCTGCAGTAAAACAGGATTGAACCCCTTCTGCGCTCTTAATCCGGCTCCCGACGTAAGTGTTTTAATCTGTTCTCTAACTCATTTATCATTCTCTCATAAACTGCACATATTCTTATTGTCCTTTATGTTCTCAGGCTAGCACTCTTCCTTCTGGAACAACAAGCTGCAAAACAAGCCGGCCAAAAAGGCCAAAGCAAAAACTCGGGCTCCAAAAAAGACCAAAGGGAAGAAACATGACGTTGAAGACTTATTTGCCCTTGACAATGAGTCGGAGGTAGAACTTGATTCTCTTGGCTTTCTTTTTATGCAACTTATTGAGGCTGACTCCTCTCAGGACAATGCAGAGACCAGCCATGCAGATGCAGCAGAGGTAACCATAATCTCCGCCGACTCAGAACCTTTGCCAAGACAAAAAACTCGGTGGGTCTCGTGAAAAGTAAGATTTTCCCATCCTCTTGCTTATCTGGACCCCAATTTTCTTTTGAAAAAACAACAGCATGAGGCAAAGCGTACAACCTGGAGCAGCGGTGGTAGAGACCTTGCAGCCAGCTTACCCAACACACCTGCCCCTCGCAAGCGCCGAAATGAGGTGCCTCATAATCCATCCCTCTCCTTTCCAAAGGCGGGTCTCATTCGTCTACCACTTAACTCTTCTGATTCAAACTACCAGGGAACACCTCATTCATCATCTGGCGAGTTTGCTGGGACTCAGATGCCTGTCTTCAGAGTTGCCCCTAGGTAAGGATTTATACTTGTTTCATACATAACTTGCAATAATGTATTTACTAACTCCTTCTCTTTTTGCAGCGGTGTGGCCAAAGCAGGCAAGAAACAGAAGGTGGGCAGTTCTTCCAAAGACCCCCCAAACTGTTGAGCCGGAGAAACAAATGCCAACACCAACTGAGGCATCAGAGAATCCTGACAGTCTTATCAATGTCCCGCCATCACAAGTTGATATCACAGCCTCAGAACCATTGCACACTGAAGTTGACCCGGCAATTACGCATCAACCCGCCAAGTCCTGGAACACCAAGCCCTGCCAAAACTACTGAAGAGGTCCCTTCTGACAAG
This sequence comes from Thinopyrum elongatum, assembly GCA_011799875.1. Taxonomy (NCBI): domain Eukaryota; kingdom Viridiplantae; phylum Streptophyta; class Magnoliopsida; order Poales; family Poaceae; genus Thinopyrum; species Thinopyrum elongatum. The sequence goes on from CM022301.1 coordinate 341,147,307, forward strand.
ATCGCTGATGATGTTATCATCACTGGTACAGGCTATACTGAGCCCGAAAATCCTACCGTCCTGGCGAAGCACAGCGCCAAAGAAGAGCCATTAGCCGCCGACAAGGGTAAATTGAAGTTGGATCTGGAAAGTTATGCTAGCTTCAGCGCAAGTGATATCCACGCAGGCTATCTGACCTGCCTTCACACTAGCCGTGATCTGGAAGCCGGCTTAGCGAACCTTATGAAGGAACGCTATGAGGTATGTTGCTTACCTCCTTCCATATGTATTCATATAGCCGCCAAGTCTAGAGCATAGGAAAAAATTGAGTATGCTGTAGACTTAAGAATAATCTTTAAACAGGGCTAACTTAACTTTTAAGATCCAAACATGTAGCCCCCAAGGGCCGGCTTAACTAACAAGTTAAGCTGGGACTTTGAGTCACTTAAGAAATACAAACATGTAGCCCCCAAGGGCCGGCTTAAATTGACAAGTTGAGCCGGGACTTATAGTCACTTAAGAAATCCAAACATGTAGCCCCCAAGGGCCGGATTAAACTGACAAGTTGAGCCGGGACTTATAGCCACTTAAGAAATCCAAACATGTAGCCCCAAAGGGCCGGCTTAAACTAACAAGATAAGTCGGGTCTCAATCAAAAAAGTGAATTGACCCACATTAGCCCCCAAGTGCCAAGTAGAGTACTTGTAGTGTGCTTGGGACTTTAACAGAATACCATTACTAACAGTTCAACCTTGCTTTTTAAACATTATTTTATCATTGTATTTCAGGCAGAATTGAGCATGAAGGAATCACAAGTAGGCGATTTGAAGAGGAATATAAAGTTGCAGCAGGCAGAGACTTCCAAGGCCAAGTTAGAGCTGAAAACTTCATTGGAGGAAGTCGAGAAGCTTAAAGCAAGTTTAGATATAGAGAGAGCCACTTGGGAATCTGACAAGACTGCACTATTGAAGAGAGCTGAAGAGGCGGAAGCACGAATTAAGCCGGTTGCTGATGAACTTGTCAGCTTAAAACAACATATCACCCGTATGACAGCCGCCATCTTTGGTAAGACATATGCACTTCAACGTCGTTTGCTAATAGTATGTTAATCCGCTTGGTGACTCTTAATTCATACTATTTAACTCGCTTGGCAACTTACAAACAGGCCCCAGAAGCACCAGCCTTGGCGAAAACATGCTGATGAAGCTCAAGGCAATATATTCATTGACTGAGCAGCTATACGCTGGAACTTTGCGAAGCCTTGTGGCCTTATCAGGTGGGAAGAGACCTCCAAAGCAGATCAAGATCGTGCTGGATCAACTCTCAATAGCGCCGGCTCAAGTTATGGAATACAAACTATCAGCCGCCCGAGCTGGAGCCATTTGTGCACTAGGCCGAGCCAAGGCGTGGCAGTCAGAACTTGACCAGGTGGAAATAGCCACCGGTTGCCCAGAATTCAAGGACGATGGGTTTGCCTTCGAGGAACAAGACTTCAACAACTGCATCAGAGAGATGCGACCCGTCGCCTGTAAACTGATTGAAGATCTGGATTTAGACCACTACACGCCGGCTTATGACGAGAAGAACCAGAAGATTAAGCCACCAGTTCATGACGTTGTCAACCTTATCCCTCCTCGATGTAAGCATATCTTCGCCCCTGACATCGATCATTCTGGTATACTCGATGATGAGGCCACTTTCGAAGCTTTAACTGGCATCGACTGGACGTCGCCTGACCTCCAGATGGCCGAAGAAGAAGAGCCGGCGCAGGATGACCCGGAGTCGTCAACTCGCCATGAAGAAAACAAATGACAAACTCGGCGGCTCTCAGACCAGGGTGCAAGAGCGCTCGTTCAGAAAATACTTTGCTTCAAACTTGTGGGCTCATGATGGCCTTGTAATAGGCTAGGTTAAAACAATGATCCACCCGATCATGCCTTCGTGCATGTTGATCTTTAACTTTTGAAACATCAGTTTTAATCTTTTATGATGATCTACCTGATGTACTCACTTATATAGGCCATGCTAGTATTCGTATTTCCATTGAAAGTTTTGCATGTCCTGCACAAAGTTTAAACAACGTATGCCCTGGTGACTTAACGTCAAAAGCCAGGGCGGGTAACAACCCAAACATAAGATAGTCTTATGCAATTATAGACAAGACTAGAATTAAGGCCATTCAAGCCAAAACATACTAGCGACTTAAAGTCAAAAGCCAGGGCGGGTTACCAAACCTCGAATATTCATATAACAATTGAAAACATATCTGTAGACTTAGATCATGCTGCCGGCTTACACCTCAATATCCAGTGCGGGTAACAACCCAAACACTTGCAATCGCATGACCTCAATTGTTCAAACCAAACCATACTAACGACTTAAAGTCCATAGCCAGGGCGGGTTACCAAACCCAAAATACTCAAACATGAGTCACACAATCGGAGCTTCATGACCTGGATTGTAGAAAATGCACTTAGCAGAAAAAATCTTTAGGAAACACAAATCCAAAAAGTCTCAAAATTCAAAAAATCACAAATAATTGCCTGGCCAGCTTACCAAAGCATGACCAAACTAATTGGCTCGCAAGGCCATGTGCTTTCAAAGGCTGCACAGCCTTTGAGTTAATCCTAGCTCACTGTAAGCCGGCTCTCACGTGACACAAGCCGCCATTTTAACCTTAACAAGTTCAGGGTCTTGAAAAAGATTGATTGTTAAGAGTTCGGCGGGTCACCTGGCGGAGTAGCAAGTTGCAAACAGGCAGGATAACTCAGGATTCGGCGTCCACGCCTGGTCAAGAGGGTATGAAAGCTAAACCCGGTGGGTTGGAAGCCCCCAAGTGACCTTATGACCAAATAATAAAGACTCAGATACACAGAAATGAAACGATAGAGGCCCTGAATTATCAGGGATGCCGGCTTTATTATATTGATCATAAAATATATATACAATGACAAATGTATGTACAAAGACAAGAGCCGGTGGCTCATGTGTAATAAGGCCGAAGATGAGCAATATTCCAGGGCCGGCGGGTCTCCTCCTCTGACTTGCGTGAATCCTTGTGTTCTTGTATATCAATGAGGTAATAAGACCCGTTATTCAAGTTCTTGCTGACCACAAGGGGTCCTTCCCAAGGTGGGGATAACTTGTACATATCTGTTTGATCTTGGATCAGCCGGAGTACCAAGTCACCTTCTTGAAACGCCCGGGTCTTGACTCTGCGGCTATGATAGCGACACAGGTCTTGTTGATATATCGCCGAACGAGCCGCCGCAAGGTCACGCTCTTCATCCAAAGCATCGAGCACGTTTTGATGTGCTATTTCATTATTAGCTTCAATATAAGTCGCCGCACGAGGCGAGTCATGACGGATATCACTTGGAAGAACCGCCTCTGCCTCGTAGACCATAAAGAAAGGCGAATAGCCTGTTGATCTGTTGGGGGTGCTATTGATACTCCAGAGTACTGAAGGTAACTCCTCAACCCAACAACCCGGCATTCGCTTCAACGGAACCATAAGCCGGGGTTTTATGCCTCTCAAAATTTCTTGGTTAGCCCTCTCTGCTTGACCATTAGACTGTGGATGAGCCACAGAAGAAACATCAAGACGAATATGCTCTCGCTGACAAAACTCCTTCATAGCACCCTTAGACAAATTAGTGCCATTATCAGTGATGATACTATGAGGGTAACCAAAATGGAAGATCAGTTTTTTAACAAACTGGACTGCAGTCGCCGCATCACACTTACTGACCAGCTCTGCTTCAACCCATTTGGTAAATTTGTCAACCGCCACCAAGAGGTGGGTTTTCTTATCTTTAGACCTCTTGAAAGGTCCAACCATATCAAGCCCCCAGACTGCAAACGGCCAAGTATCCTCAACTCTTGAGCCGGCACTTGAGCCCGTCGAGAAAACTTCTGACAGCCATCACATTTACTGATGATATCCTCTGCATCAGCATGAGCCGTCAACCAATAAAACCCATGACGAAAAGCTTTGGCCACTAAAGATTTTGAGCCGGCATGATGACCACAATCACCTTCATGGATTTCTCTCAAAATCTCACGGCCCTCCTCAGGAGAAACACAATGTTGAAACATGCCTGTCACACTGCATCGGTGTAACTCGCCATTAACAATAGTCATAGACTTGGATCTCCTGATGATTTGCCTTGCCAAAGTTTCATCCTCAGGTAACTCACCCCGGGTCATATAAGCCAAATAGGGAAGTGTCCAATCAAGAATAGCATGGAGAGCCGCCACCAATTGTGCCTCCGGGTCAGGAATAGCAAGGTCCTCTTCTGATGGTAACTTGACTGAAGGATTATGCAATACATCAAGAAATACATTAGGAGGTACCAGCTTACGTTGAGACCCAAGCTGGCTTAAGGCATCAGCCGCCTCATTTTTCCGCCGATCAAGATGCTCCACTTGATAACCCTTGAAGTGACCAGCAATGTTATCAACCGCCCGACGATAAGCCGCCATGAGCGGGTCTTTGGAATCCCATGTACCTGAAACTTGCTGAGCCACAAGGCCTAAGTCGCCAAAACACCTGACCCGTCTCAAATTCATCTCTTTGGCCATTCGAAGGCCGTGGAGTAAGGCCTCATACTCATTTGCATTGTTAGTACAAGGAAACATTAACCTCAAAACGTAGCAAAACTTGTCACCTCATGGGGAGGTCAATATAACCCCAGCCCCCGAGCCTTCTAGCTGCCTGGACCCATCAAAATGAAAATATGTGTTATCAGGCCTCTCTTCAGGCGTCTGTAACTCCGTCCAGTCATTGATGAAATCCACCAGAGCCTGAGATTTGATAGCTGTTCTTGGCACATATTTCAAACCATGAGGTCCGAGTTTTATTGCCCACTTAGCAACCCTGCATGTGGCCTACTTGTTTTGAATTATGTCTCCTAAGGGGGAAGAACTGACCACAGTAATAGGATGACCAAGAAAATAATGCTTCAGCTTGCGACTCGCCATGAACACCCCATATACCAATTTCTGCCAATGCGGGTATCGTTGCTTGGATTCAATCAACACCTCATTGACATAATAAGCCGGCCGTTGGACTAGGTATTCCTTACCCGCATCTTTGCGCTCCACGATGATTACCACACTGACATCTTTACTGTTAGCCGCCACATATAGAAGTAAAGGCTCCTTCTTCACAGGAGCGGCAAGGATGGGCGGCTCAGCCAACGGCTTTTTGAGCGTCTCAAATGCTTCATCAGCAGCATCACTCCAGACAAAATGATCTATTTTCTTCATCATCTGGTACAAAGGAATTGCCTTCTCACCTAGGCGGCTTATGAACCGGCTCAAAGCTGCAATACGACCCGCCAGGCGCTGGACTTCATTGACACACGCCGGCCTAGCCAATGAAGTGATTGCCTTAATCTTCTCCGGGTTAGCTTCAATGCCTCTTTCTGAGACGAGAAAACCCAAGAGCTTGCCTGCAGGCACACCAAAAACACACTTGGCTGGGTTAAGCATCATCTTATAGACCCGGAGATTATCAAAAGTCTCCCTTAGATCATCCAAAAGTGTTTCCTTTTTCCTAGATTTGACCACAATATCATCCACATAAGCACGCACATTACGCCCAATTTGACTGTGAAAGCAATTCTGAACACATCATTGATAAGTCGCCTGGGCACTCTTAAGCCCAAAAGGCATAGAAACATAGCAAAAAGCTCCAAAAGGGGTGATAAAAGACGTCTTCTCTTGGTCTTTAACTGCCATCTTGATCTGATGATAACCAGAATAAGCATCCAGGAAACATAGACTCTCACAACCCGTCGTGGCATCAATAATCTAGTCAATATGGGGAAGAGCAAAAGGATCAGCTGGACAAGCTTTATTAAGATCTGTGTAGTCAACACACATACGCCAAGTGCCATTCTTCTTAAGCACTAACACCAGGTTAGCTAACCACTCCGGATGAAAGACCTCCACAATAAACCCTGCTGCCAAGAGCTGGGCCACCTCTTCTGTCGTGGATTTGTCACGACAGATGTCCTAGTGTGAGGACTTAGTCGTGAGGCCAATGCATCTAACTGGTAGCTTGAGAGGGGTTAAGTGGGACGAGAGACGCGAGATTTTACCAAGGTTCGGCCCCTCACGGTGGAGGTAAAAGCCTACATCCTGCTTGATTGATATTGATAATGATGACGATCTCGGTTACAAGGGCGAGGTTTCGCTACCTCTATCTCGAGAGCATCTACTTTGATCTTGTCTAAGACCTGTCTATTGAGACTTGTCTATTGAGGCGTCTAGAAAAACTTGACCCTCTTGGGGCGCCCTGCCCCTCCTTATATAAGTTGAAGGGGCGGGTTACATGTAGAGTCCAAGTCGGATTAAGACTTAAACTATTCTAACTTCTCACCGTGGGCTTATTAACGTCGTGGGCTTCTCTCTGTGGGCTTCTTAACGTCTTGGGCTTCTTAACCCCAGGCGAATCATCTTTGAGACTCATCTCCGGGACTCCATGCATCTGCTGGGTCACAATCTGTCTACCGGGTTATAACTGTCTGCCGGGTTAGAGACTATCTGCCGGGTCAGAGACTGTCTGTCGGCTTACAACTGTCTGCCGGGTCAAAGACTATCTGCCGGCTTACAACTGTCTGCCGGGTCTCACCTGCCAGGTCTCACCAGCCGGGTTAGGATCTAAGATGACTTAACGTCAGGGCGACTTAAACCCAGAGATGACTTAAGCCTCAGGGCGGCTTATCCTTATGAGCCGGGTCTTGGTTGTGGGGAATATCCCCAACATTAGCCCCCAGTTTAGCTTTGAATTTACTCATGATAAACTCTTAGAATAAGAATATGTAAAGGGACCGGCTCACTCAAAAAATACCATTTGACCAGCTCCTGAAAATTCTGAATCTCTGTCATATCAATAAACTGACGTTGGCTCCTTGGAGAAAAATTAACCCTTATTATCTTCAACCGCCTTGGCTTGATAAAATTCGTCTGATGTTGTGCCAACTTTCAATACTTCTGACTTCGATAAAAAATCCGTATGATGTTAAGTTGTTTGAATAGCCCGGTGTGACACCCTGATTTTTTGCAACCTTTTCTTTTCAAACTTTTCTTGGTTTTATTCGAATTTGAATGATTTTGAACCCCTTTTCATTTGGACTTGGACATGTTTGAATTCTTCCCAAGTGATCCAAAGTCTCATCACCTTGCCAAAACTCTGCCAATTACCTCAAGAACCCAAATCTCAATTTAAATCATTTCCAATAACTCTTTTATTTTATTTGGGAATTTAGGGCATTACTATGGGTTATGAAGCAACCTATAGTTTGGATGCTCAGAAAATTCTCAAATAATTCTTAGAAATTTGTTGGACTATATCTTGCTCCAACACCCAAAAATATTCCATAAAATATTTCATATACTTTGCAAAAATAATTCCTTTTCTCTCCTGGTCAGAATGGACCATTGTGAAGGAAGTGCATGTTTGGGTTGTCCAATTGCTACCAAATTTTTACAGCATGAAGACAACTCCAAATCATCACTCTCCACCAATTTTCAGCAACTCAAGATCAACCATGTGAACAGTACTTTAAATGACAGATTCAGACCAGAATTGTGCTTCCTACATGAACTACCTTCATTTCTTCTCCAAATGACTTCATGTTTGGCCAGTTTGTTGTTCATTCAACGTGGATCACACCAGACATCTCTCTTGGCTTTAGATCCACATCATCCAAGCTCCAGAACCTCCCCAACATTTCGGTCAGAACCTGTAGATGATTGCATCTCTCAGTTCTGCTCGTATCTTGCCAAACCAAGTGCTCACGTGAGGTGAACCATCGGCGGTCGACACGCCAGACAACATTTGCCAGACCAACGTGGCCACTAGACACGAGCTACCGTGGTGAGCACGGTGCTGGCACGCTTGTCGCCGCGCTCTGCGCCGCGCCCGGCTCGGGTCGTGTTGGAGTTGAAAGCTCGTGCAGCGTGGAGTTGTCTGAGCATGCCGACTACCCTCCCTGGTGACGCGTAGGCCATCTGGACCCTTCGCCTGTGCCGGAGACGCCCTCGCCGGCCGCCGCGTCATCGCCGCCCTGTTCTGCCCGTGCTGCCACAATTTTGCGGCGCCGTCGTCTTCCTCCCGTGCCGTCTCCTCCGCATTTAATGCTTCTGCCCTCATCCATCACCTCGCCTGCGTCGAGCCAGCCAGCGTGGCGTACGAGCGCCGGTGCCATGGCCCGCATCTACGAGCTTCGGGAGAGCTCGCCGCCCGCCTCCTCCTGGCTATAAATAGCCCCGCCCGGCGCTGCTAAGCTCCTCACCCAACTCCTCCTCCCCCATAGCCACAGCCAGCAGCAGCAATCGAGGAAGAGAGGCCTCTGGCCTAGAGCTCGATCAGAGCTCCGCCGCCAATCCCCTCTTCCCTGCCAGCCACCTCCAGCCCTCCTCCGCCTCATCCAAGAGCACCATTGTGATCAGTAGGCTTCCGTAGTGCTTCCCGAGCCCTCTTCCCGTCCTATTGCCGTCGGAATCGTCGAGTTCATCGACCACCGTAACTGCAGTCCGCCGGAGACGAAGGGGGCGACACCGTCCGTCCACATCCGGCTAAGCTGCGGCTACGTGAAGGACCACCGCTTGACGCCCGATCCGTTCCACCCATTCCCAAGCCCTCTCGCCGTCGGGATCGCCGGCAACGCTCGCCGGTGAGCTGCCCCCTCCCCTGTTCCCACCCCTCTCTCTGTTTTAAACCGAGCCGGGGCCACCGTCAGCCACTGTGGCGAAGCGGTAAGTGGTGGCGCCCAGGCTAAATTACGCCTTCGACGTTGCCGTTTTTCTTTTTTTCAAAATTGATTTTTATTAACAGAGTTAAACAGGAACTTTGAATATTAATAACTTTTAACAGAAAGGTCCAAATGACCTGATTCTTTTTGAATTGTGTTCATAATTGAGTCCTTTATTTTTCCACCAAGTTTGGTATTTTTCCAACACTCACATAATTGTTGGTGAATAAAAAGGCCTTATGTCACATTTTCTTTTGCTATTTGAAAATACTTTCAGAAGGAGATTCTGGTGGATTTAAAGACCAGGAGTTTCTGAACAACCCAACTGATCAAGGCAAGCCAAGACATCCATATTATGAAGCATTTCATAGCATTGCATAATTCATATTCATTTCTTCATATATTTAATCTAGATAATTCCTAGTAAATTATTTAAATGCTTTAAGTTGATATCTCAGAATGATATGATCAAAACTATGCTTACTAAGTGAAACATAGTTGGTTGGTCAAGAGTCACCTGTCCGGGCTTACCCATGCAGCCACATTTGCCGGTATGGGACGGCCTTGACTTGGTCTGGCTCGGTGCTCTTTCACCGATACCTCCAAAGAGGGAGGGTTATGCGTGCGTGCTGCCCTGATCAGGTAGACGGCGATAACCCTGTGAGCCCAGTTGAGTTGTTTGCCGGCGTCCTCATTTGGGACAGTTTAGTTAGGCCACGACGGTGGCAGGTGTCACGGGGTGACACGGGGCCACCCAAGGCTTGACTCCGGGGGAGTGCGATTGCCGGGGGTACGATGAAAGAGTCACGGGATAGACAGGTTTCGTTGGAGCAATGCTGGTCCACCCGAATGGGATCACGAGGTCAGTGCTCCATAGTGTGGGTAAAGTGCGCAACCTCTGCAGAGTGTAAAAATCTATTCGAATAGCCGTGTCCACGGTATTGGACAGCCCGACCAGACCTCTCTAGGTGATCAACCGTAATAACTGTAGTAATGATGGAAGAATTTGTCTTTTGAACGGAAGTACTCGTTGATATCAAGTAGTCCAAGGGTTGTGAGGCAACCCAGAGATGAGTAAGTTGGTAACAGTAAGTGAATCACTTGGAGTTTAACCTGTTCATTGCTATGCTATTACTTGCTGCATACTTGGTTGTCATGTGCTTGTGAGTACATTCAAAGTACTCACCTGGCGTATCATGCCAGATGCAGGAGAAGACTAAGACAGAGGTCCTGAGGTCCTTGTTGTGATGCTTAGGATGTGTCCATAGCAGTGTCCCTGTGGATGGAGTCTCTATCATGTTCCGCTACGCTGTAGTCTTTCGCTGTAGTGTTCAGTAGTAGTGCCGAGGCCCTGATGTGTTGGATAAATAATGTAGATATTGACATAGCACTAGATGTGCTTGTGGCCTCGATGATCATGTAATATATGTGAGCCTGTACCAACTATTATCAATAAAGTCCAGCCATGTTCTGTTCCAAGTTGTTGTGTGTTTCCAGAAGACATGATCTCTGGGTTGGAAACACGGGTAAACCGGTCCTCTGAGCCAGGGTGCCACAACGCTTGGTATCAGAGCCAAGTTGACTGTAGGACACCCTAGGTAACCACGTTAGGACTGCGATTAGCATAGTACCTTGAGTGTGCATCTTGCTTGTTGCATTTGGTGGTGGCATCGTGCATCATATTTCATTATGTTATTAACCTTTGGCATTGTGAGTGTAGATGGCACCAGTTCCATATCACTACCATCATGAGCCAGAAGCCCACACCTTTCCAGTCTTGTTCGTAGCGTCTGGCTTCGACTGTATCCCTACGGTGATGACCCGGTGTATCAGATGTTTCGGGAGCAGTTGGGCGAGTCGGTATATGAGTACCATGCAGTGGCTTACCTGACCACAACTTCGGATATAGGAAGTTCTTCTCGCTCTGCCAAGGGCGGAGTGGCTTCTACTCCAGAGTTGGCGATCCAGTTTGCTGCCATGGAGGCTATTACTGACCTGCGCTTCCACGAGGCTGAGATGCAGACCCATCCAGGTTTCCTCCACTATCCCACTCTGTCACCTACGACAGGGCGAGTCCTTTTCTTACCTGTAGACCCGGCGTGTGATCATGTGGCTGGTGTTTTGTCCCGCTACCTGAACGCCAGTTACTGTATGATCATCTCCTTGGCTGAGGAGCTGTGTCGTGTTCAGGGGGCACTTGCAGCAGTGACTCCAGCACCTCCTCCTGTAGTTCCACCTAGATATCCACCACCAGTTCCACCTCCGCGTGTGCTGGATATCCCCTCTGGTTCTTCTGGACCATCAGGCCTATCGTCTGGTAGTCGATTTGAGACCCCAGCTGAGTGGGCCTCACTTCTAGCTAGTCCTGCTCCGCCGATGCTGAGGCGACGTGCTCTGTCCCCCGCGGAAGGAGAGTCGTCCCAGCAGCGACGCCGTGTCTCCTTTAACCCGGTGACTCATAACATCAGTTCTGATTCCGACTCAGGATCTGAGGACGAGGGCTCTTCAGATGGGCAGTGTTCATGTCACCGACGCCTCTAGACTGGAGCTTGAGTAGTGATGCATTCATCTTTGCATATGTCAACTGTCGTATGAGCAGTTTAGCCATGATTTTTTTTCCCTACTAGCTTGCCATGTATGATGTTGGGTTATATTGTATAATTATGTTGTTCTCTTTATTTGTCTTCTTCATAAATCTTCTTAGGTGTCATATTACTGTATTTCTCCTTATGGATTTTGCTCATCGATTTGGTATTTGCCATGGGAACAAAAATTAGGATGAAGAGAGGAAGTAGCAGTCAAGACGGCGATGGAAACCCCGTCCGTCGATCCGCCAGGCAGGCAGGGCAACCGCCCGAAGACTTACCACCACCACCACCTCAAGCACCAACCACAGATCAGATAATGAGAATGTTTGAGGAAAAGAGAAATCAAGATCTTATGGAATTTCTCAAGAGTATGCAGACAATAGTAGGTCAGAATAATGGAAATGGGGTACATTCTAAACTGACTGACTTCCAGCGCACCAAACCACCCAGCTTTGGTCAGGCTGTGGATCCTATTAAGGCTGATGACTGGTTAAGAACCATGGAAAAGAAATTGGACATAGCCCGTTGTGAAGAAGCAGATAAAGTTCCATTTGCCACTCATTATCTTGAAGGCCCAGCAGCCATATGGTGGGATAACACCAAGATAATATGGCCTGCTGAAGAAATTTCCTGGGAGAAATTCAAGGATTTATTCCGCAAGTATCATATTCCCACGGGCATCATGAAAGTAAAGCAGCGAGAATTCCTGGCTCTCACACAAGGCAATATGACTATGGGAGAATACTTAAATAAATTCAACAACTTGGATGTGGCCACCGAAGAACGAAAAATAGATCGGTTCCTCGGAGGACTTAATCACGCCCTCCGATGTCAGCTATGCATGTTGGATTTTCCCGATTTCCAGACCGTGGTTGATAAGGCCATCATTGCCGAACGAGAGCACAAGTCTGGAAATGATGATCGTAAGAGGAAGTTCGAGCCCAAGAAGGACAACAAGGAACCATATGCACAAAAGCTGCGCAGTTGCCAGTCAGGGTCATCTGAGAATAAACCGGTGTGGAACAATGGTGGCAACTACAATAACAAGCCTGTCAACCAAAGCAAGACCTTCGGCAAATAGCCAGTCATAGAAGACTGCTGTCGCAAAAACACTTATTTCAACTGTGGCCAGAGTGGACACTATGCTAAGCAGTGTCCTACTAATAACGGAAAGCAATCAACTGACCACGAGCCACCAGTCAATCATCTTGGACGCCGCCCCAACCGCAACTTCAACCACGGATGCGTCCATCACATCTCTGCCGAAGAAGTCTGCGAAGCTCCAGACGTTGTCCTTGGTATGTTTTCTGTTCATAACATACCTGCAGTAATTTTATTTGATTCTGGGGCTTCTCACTCATTTATTTCGCGGAGTTTTGCCACCTTGCATAAATTTTCTCCTTCACTTTTGAACAAAATCATGGTGGTACAATCCCCTGGCTCAATGCTCAGAACAAATATAGTATACAAGGATTTGGAAATCTCAATCCATGGAGTCAAGTTTCCAGCTACTCTTGTTGCTATTGACTCCCCAGGACTGGATATAATACTGGGAATGGACTGGTTGGCACCGCACCAAATGTGTATCAATTGCGCCACCAGAACGGTGACAATGGTGAACCCTGCCGGACAGACCGTTCAATTCCTGGCCAGCAGAATGATAACAAGAAAGGGCACGGCATATCAGACCACTATTACTGATATGAACCTGATTCCGGTAGTGGGAGAATTTCCGGATGTGTTTCCAGAGGAATTACCTGGAATGCCGCCCGACCGAGAGTTGGAGTTTGCCATTGAAGTGATTCCTGGTACAGCTCCAATATACAAGAAATATTACCGTATGCCAGGCCTGGAATTAGCAGAACTAAAGAAGCAATTGGACGAGTTGCTACAAAAAGGATACATTCGTCCAAGCATCTCGCCATGGGGATCACCAGTATTATTTGTCAAGAAGAAGGATGGAAGTCTACGAATGTGTGTAGACTATCGCCAACTTAATGAGGTCACTATCAAGAACAAGTACCCGCTTCCTCGAATTGATGACTTATTCGACCAGTTGAATGGAGCACGGGTATTCTCCAAGATCGACCTCAGAACGGGATATGATCAATTGAAAATGCAAAAGGAGGATATTCCCAAGACAGCGTTCACTACTCGATATGGACTATATGAATTTACAGTTATGGCGTTTGGATTGACCAACGCCCCAGCCTATTTCATGAGTATGATGAATAAAGTTTTCATGGACTTTCTGGATAAGTTCGTAGTGGTGTTCATTGATGACATACTGATATACTCCAAGGATGAAGAGGAACATAAGCAACATCTAAGAGCTGTCCTGGAAAGGTTGAGAACGCATCGCTTATATGCCAAGTTCAGTAAGTGCGAATTCTGGCTAAAAGAGGTGGGATTCCTTGGACATATTCTGTCAGAGAAGGGAATAGCTGTTGATCCAAGTAAGGTTACTGCGGTCTTGAACTGGAAGACACCAACCACGGTGACTGAAGTCCGTAGTTTCCTGGGCTTGGCAGGCTACTACCGTCGTTTCATTGAGGGCTTTTCTAAGATAGCCAAGCCACTGACAGAATTGTTGAAAAAGAACCAAAGGTTTATCTGGACAGCCGAGTGCGACAGCAGTTTCCAGGAGTTAAAGACGAGGCTAACCACAGCCCCTGTCTTAGTCCTTCCAGATATTCACAAGAGTTTCGACATATATTGCGACGCGTCGAGGTGTGGAAGCGGATGCGTACTAATGCAAGAAGGGAAGGTTGTGGCTTATGAATCACGACAGCTATGACCTCATGAGGAGAACTATCCCACACATGATTTGGAGCTAGCTGCTGTGGTTCATGCCCTGAAGATTTGGAGACATTACCTCATTGGACAACGATGTGAAATATACACCGATCATAAGAGTCTCAAGTATATTTTCACTCAACCCGACCTGAACCGCAGGCAGCGAAGATGGCTTGAGCTAGTCAAGGACTATGATGTTGGGATGAACTATCATCTAGGGAAAGTGAATGTGGTCGCTGACACCCTGAGCAGGAAACAAACTACTGTGAATGCATTAGTTGAGAGTATGTATCCAAGCTTACAAGAAGAGTTTGTCAGGCTCAATATGGTGCTATGCGGCCCAATGACTCCAGAGACGTTGAAAATCACTCCAACCCTCATGGAGGAAATCAAGGAAGCACAAAGGTCGGATGAAGAAACTCAGAAGATCAAGGAGTTAATTCAGCAAGGAAAGGCCAAGTCCTTCCGCATGGATGAACAGGGTACCGTGTGGTTCGAGAAACGAATTTGTGTGCCAAGGCAGAATAACTTGAGGCAACAAATACTCAAGGAAGCACATGAGTCCGCATATTCGATCCACCTGGGAGGTACTAAGATGTATCAAGACTTGAGAGAAACTTTTTGGTGGTCAGGAATGCAGAAAGATATAGCATACTATGTCGCCTGCTGTGACATATGCAACAAGGTCAAAGCAGAGCATCAAAAACCTGCTGGGCTACTGCAACCTTTACCAGTACCCAAGTGGAAGTGGGACGACATATGTATGGATTTTATTGTGGGACTACCCAAGTCCACGAGAGGTAATGATGCCATTTGGGTCATTATAGACATCCTTACGAAAGTGGCGCACTTTATCCCAGTAAAGACCACTTTCAACGCAAATCAGTTGGCACAACTTTACCTGTCCCGAATAGTCAGTCTGCATGGGGTACCCAAGTCAATCACTTCGGATAGGGGTTCCCTGTTTACCTCAGCATTCTGGCTACGGCTACATCAAGCCTTGGGAACCATGCTGAGACATAGCACAGCATACCATCCGCAGACAGATGGACAGGCCGAGCGTGTAAACCAAATATTAGAGGATATGCTTCGGTCATGCGCTCTCTCCCATGGACCCAAATGGGAGGATAGTTTGCCGTACGCGGAATTCTCCTACAACAACAACTATCAGGCAAGTCTCAAAATGTCGCCTTTTGAGGCATTATACGGACAGAAATGCCGTACACCGTTGAACTGGTCCCAAATAGGAGATAGTCGCATCCTTGGTACGGACTTGATGCTCGAGGCTGAAAGACAAGTTAAGGATATCCAAGAACGACTTCGAGCAGCCAAGTCCTGTCAGAAGAGCTATTACGACCCAAAGCACCGGGAAGTAACTTTTGAGCCCGGAGACTATCTTTATCTACGGGTAACTCCTATGAAAGGAGTAAAGAGGTTTGGTACTCAAGGAAAATTAGCCCCAAGATATATCGGTCCCTTTCCAGTAATTGCCAAGAAAGGCAGAGTCGCATATCAGTTGGAATTGCCTCTAGCATTGTCAGACGTTCATGATGTCTTTCACATCTCACAATTAAGGAAATGCATTGCGCCCCCAGCCAAGCAAGCGGATATGAGTGAATTAGAATTGGCTAATGATTTGACTTATGAGGAAAAACCTGTCAGGATCATGGATGAGATGGAAAGAACAACAAGGAGTAAAGTAATAAGATTTTACAAGGTGCTATGGAAGCACCATACTGAAGAAGAGGCGACTTGGGAAAGAGAAGATTTTCTGAGATCCGCTTACCCATATTTGTTCCCTGAGCAACCGAATCTCGAGGACGAGATTCATCCTAAGGGGGTAGGTTTGTGACACCCTGATTTTTGGCAACCTTTTCTTTTCAAACTTTTCTTGGTTTTATTCGAATTTGAATGATTTTGAACCCCTTTTCATTTGGACCTGGACATGTTTGAATTCTTCCCAAGTGATCCAAAGTCTCATCACCTTGCCAAAACTCTGCCAAGTACCTCAAGAACCCAAATCCCAATTTAAATCATTTCCAATAACTCTTTTCTTTTATTTGGGAATTTAGGGCATTATTATGGGTTATGAAGCAACCTATAGTTTGGATGCTCAGAAAATTCTCAAATAATTCCTAAAAATCTGTTGGACTATATCTTGCTCCAACACCCAAAAATATTCCATAAAATATTTCATATACTTTGCAAAATAATTCCTTTTCTCTCCTGGTCAGAATGGACCATTGTGAAGGAAGTGCATGTTTGGGTTGTCCAATTGCTACCAAATTTTTACAGCATGAAGACAACTCCAAATCATCACTCTCCACCAATTTTCAGCACCTCAAGATCAACCATGTGAACAGTACTTTAAATGACAGATTCAGACCAGAATTGTGCTACCTACATGAACTACCTTCATTTCTTCTCCAAATGACTTCATGTTTGGCTAGTTTGTTGTTCATTCAACGTGGATCACACCAGACATCTCTCTTGGCTTTAGATCAACATCATCCAAGCTCCAGAACTTCCCCAACATTTCTGTCAGAACCTGTAGATGATTGCATCTCTCAGTTCTGCTCGTATCTTGCCAAACCAAGTGCTCAGGTGAGGTGAACCATCGGCGGTCGACACGCCAGACAACATTTGCCAGACCAACGTGGCCACTAGACACGAGCTACCGTGGTGAGCACGGCGCTGGCACGCTTGTCGCCGCGCTCTGCGCCGCGCCCGGCTCGGGTTGCGTTGGAGTCGAAAGCTCATGCAGCGTGGAGTTGTCTGAGCATGCCGACTACCCTCCTTGGTGACGCGTAGGCCATCTGGACCCTTCGCCTGCGCTGGAGACGCCCTCGCCGGCCGCCGCGTCATCGTCGCCCTGTTCTGCCCGTGCTGCCACAGTATTGCGGCGCCGTCGTCTTCCTCCCGTGCCGTCTCCTCCGCATTTAATGCTTCTGCCCTCATCCATCACCTCGCCCGCGTCGAGCCAGCCAGCGCGGCGTACGAGTGCCGGCGCCATGGCCCGCATCTACGAGCTTTGGGAGAGCTTGCCGCCCGCCTCCTCCTGGCTATAAATAGCCCCGCCCGGCGCTGCCAAGCTCCTCACCCAACTCCTCCTCCCCCATAGCCACAGCCAGCAGCAGCAATCGAGGCAGAGAGGCCTCTGGCCTCGAGCTCAATCAGAGCTCCGCCGCCAATCCCCTCTTCCCCGCCAGCCACCTCCAGCCCTCCTCCGCCTCATCCAAGAGCACCATTGTGATTAGTAGGCTTCCGTAGTGCTTCCCGAGCCCTCTTCCCGTCCTATTGCCGTCGGAATCATCGAGTTCATCGACCACCGTAACTGCAGTCCGCCGGAGACGAAGGGGGTGACGCCGTCCGTCCACCTCCGGCTAAGCTGCGGGTACGTGAAGGACCACCGCTCGACACCCGATCCGTTCCACCCATTCCCGAGCCCTCTCGCCGTCGGGATCGCCGGCAACGCTTGCCGGTGAGCCACCCCCTTCCCTGTTCCCTCCCCTCTCTCTGTTTTAAACCGAGCCGGCGCCACCATCAGCCACTGTGGCGAAGTGGTAAGTGGTGGCGCCCGAGCTAAATTATGCCTTCAACGTGGCCGTTTTTCTTTTTTTCAAAATTGATTTTTATTAACAGAGTTTAACAGGAACTTTGAATATTAATAACTTTTAACAGAAAGGTCCAAATGACCTGATTCTTTTTGCATTGTGTTCATAATTGAGTCCTTTATTTTTCCACCAAGTTTGGTATTTTTCCAACACTCACATAATTGTTGGTGAATAAAAAGGCCTTATGTGACATTTTCTTTTGCTATTTGAAAATACTTTCAGAAGGAGATTCTTGTGGATTTAAAGACCAGGAGTTTCTGAACAACCTAACTGATCAACGCAAGCCAGGACATCCATATTATGAAGCATTTCATAGCATTGCATAATTCGTATTCATTTCTTGCATATATTTAATCTAGATAATTCCTAGTAAATTATTTAAATGCTTTAAGTTGATATCTCAGAATGATATGATCAATAACTATGCTTACTAAGTGAAACATAGTTGGTTGGTCAAGAGTCACCTGTCCGGGCTTACCCGTGCAGCCACATTTGCCGGTATGGGACGGCCTTGACTTGGTCTGGCTCGGTGCTCTTTCACCGGTACCTCCAAAGAGGGAGGGTTATGCGTGCGTGCTGCCCTGATCAGGTAGATGGCGATAACCCTGTGAGCCCAGTTGAGTTGTTTGTCGGCGTCCGCGTTTGGGACAGTTTAGTTAGGCCACGACGGTGGCAGGTGTCACGGGGTGACACGGGGCCACCCAAGGCTTGACTCCGGGGGAGTGCGATTGCCGGGGGTACGATGAAAGAGTCACGGGACAGACAGGTTTCGTTGGAGCAATGCTGGTCCACCCGAATGGGATCACGAGGTCAGTGCTCCATAGTGTGGGTAAAGTGCGCAACCTCTGCAGAGTGTAAAAATCTATTCGAATAGCCGTGTCCATGGTATTGGACAGCCCGACCAGACCTCTCTAGGTGATCAACCGTAATAACTGTAGTAATGATGGAAGAATTTGTCTTTTGAACGGAAGTACTCGTTGATATCGAGTAGTCCGAGGGTTGTGAGGCAACCCAGAGATGAGTAAGTTGGTAACAGTAAGTGAATCACTTGGAGTTTAACCTGTTCATTGCTATGCTATTACTTGCTGCATATTTGGTTGTCATGTGCTTGCGAGTACATTCAAAGTACTCACCTGGCGTATCATGCCAGATGCAGGAGAAGACTAAGACAGAGGTCCTGAGGTCCTTGTTGTGATGCCTAGGATGTGTCCACAGCAGTGTCCCTGTGGATGGAGTCTCTATCATGTTCCGCTACACTGTAGTCTTTCGCTGTAGTGTTCAGTAGTAGTGCCGAGGCCCTGATGTGTTGGATAAATAATGTAGATATTGATGTAGCACTAGATGTGCTTGTGGCCTCGATGATCATGTAATATATGTGAGCTTGTACCGACTATTATCAATAAAGTCCAGCCATGTTCTGTTCCAAGTTGTTGTGTGTTTCCAGAATACATGATCTCTGGGTTGGAAACACGGGTAAACCGGTCCTCTGAGCCTGGGTGCCACAACGCTTGGTATCAGAGCCAAGTTGACTGTAGGACACCCTAGGTAACCGCGTTAGGACTGCGATTAGCATAGGACCTTGAGTGTGCATCTTGCTTGTTGCATTTGGTGGTGGCATCGTGCATCATATTTCATTATGTTATTAACCTTTGGCATTGTGAGTGTAGATGGCACCAGTTCCATATCACTACCATCATGAGCCAGAAGCCCACACCTGTCCAGTCTTGCTTCATAGTGTCTGGCTTCGACTGTATCCCTACGGTGATGACCCGGTGTATCAGATGTTTCGAGAGTAGTTGGGCGAGTCGGTATAAGAGTACCATGCAGTGGCTTACCTGACCGCAACTTCGGATATAGGAAGTTCTTCTCGCTCTTCCAAGGGCGGAGTGGCTTCTACTTCGGAGTTGGCGATCTAGTTTGCGGCCATGGAGGCTATTACTGACCTGCGCTTCCACGAGGCTAAGATGCAGACCCATCCAGGTTTCCTCCACTATCCCACTCTGTCACCTACGACAGGGCGAGTCCTTTTCTCACCTTTAGACCCGGCGTGTGATCATGTGGCTAGTGTTTTGTCCCGCTACCTGAACGCCAGTTACTGTATGATCATCTCCTTGGCTGAGGAGCTGTGTCGTGTTCAGGGGGCACTTGCAGCAGTGACTCCAGCACCTCCTCCTGTAGTTCCACCTAGTTATCCACCACCAGTTCCACCTCCGCGTGTGCTGGATATCCCCTCTGGTTCTTCTGGACCATCAGGCTTATCGTCTGGTAGTCGATTTGAGACCCCAGCTGAGTGGGCCTCACTTCTAGCTACTCCTGCTTCGCCGATGCTGAGGCGACGTGCTCTGTCCCCCGCGGAAGGAGAGCCGTCCCAGCAGCGACACCGTGTCTCCTTTAACCCGGTGACTCATAACATCAGTTCTGATTCCGACTCAGGATCTGAGGATGAGGGCTCTTCAGATGGGCAGTGTTCGTGTCACTGACGCCACTAGACTGGAGCTTGAGTAGTGATGCATGCATCTTTGCATATGTCAACTGCCGTATGAGCAGTTTAGCCATGATTTTTTTCCCCTACTAGCTTGCCATGTATGATGTTGGGTTATATTGTATAATTATGTTGTTCTCTTTATTTGTCTTCTTCATAAATCTTCTTTGGTGTCATATTACTGTATTTCTCCTTATGGATGTTGCTCATCGATTCGGTCTTTGCCATGGGAACAAAAATTAGGATGAAGAGAGGAAGTAGCAGTCAAGGCGGCGATGGAAACCCCGTCTGTCGATCCGCCAGGCAGGCAGGGCAACCGCCCGAAGACTTACCACCACCACCACCTCAAGCACCAACCACAGATCAGATAATGAGAATGTTTGAGGAAAAGAGAAATCAAGATCTTATGGAATTTCTCAAGAGTATGCAGACAATAGTAGGTCAGAATAATGGCAATGGGGTATATTCTAAACTGACTGACTTCCAGCGCACCAAACCACCCGGAGGCTGTTGTGCTTCTTCAATCTCGGATATTCTTGCTTTAGCCATCCAAACCACCGCGGGCGGTACTGCCTACTACCGCCTCCCGTGGCCGGCTGTGCTGCCGCGCAGGCCTCACCGGCCCACCCTACTCCCATCATTGTCGAGGCCATTCCTCTACTCACCAACACCTCCTGTTATTCTCCGACGATGGCAGCCTCACACCGCAGCCAAACCAGTGAACCCTCGTACTCCCCTCCGCATGGGCATCCAATGTTGTGTCTTCGCCGGCTCTAAGTCGTTCCCTTCCTAGACCTCATCGTCGTCCACCATGTTGGTTTTCTCGGGGCAGTGTTGTCAACTTTGTCAACAAACGACAGCCATTGGAAGAGGGATGTACGTGGAGTGGCTGACAGTAGGGACCCACATGGTCCATGGCCGCATGCAAGCAAGTGCCTCCTTATTATGCGAAAACAAATGATTTGTCCCCCTGACAGGTTTGACCCACCACCTACATCTTTGCATGCATGCAAGTGCCTCCTTATTATGCGAAAAAAGTTTCCTCTCCCTGATAGCTGGGACCCACAAGCTACATCATCACACGCAAGAAAGTGCCACCTTATTACGCGGAAAAAATGACCCCTGCAAGCTGGGACCCACTAGATTTGAACGCTGACTTGTGGGCCTACTAAGTCGACGCGTACGGAGGGCTTTGTCAACTTAGTCAATAAACGACTCTAGGTGCAGTGACCGTTGGATGTTAATCCAACCGCCGTGTTGCGTCTTCAACCTCTGGTCTTCTTGTTCCAGCAGCCCAAACCAGCGCCCGCCGTACCGCCTGCTCCTGCCTCCCGTGGCATGTTGTGCTGCCACCACTGGCCAAGCCATCCCTCTACTCACCCACACCTCCTGTTATTCTCCGGCGACGGCAGCCTCACACCATAGTCGAAGCAGTCAACCCTCGTACTCCCCTTCGCGTGGGCATCCACTGTTGCGTCTTCCTCAGCTCTGCGTCGTTCCCTTCCTAGGCCTCGCCGTCGTCCACCGCCTTGGTGCTCTCAGCGCGGTGTGGTCAATGTGGTCAACGAATGACAACCATCGATAGAGGACTTTAGGCGATGAGGCTAACAGCTGGACCCACCAGCTACATCTTCGAACACAAGGAAGTGCCTCCTTATTACTCGCAAAATAAAAATGATTCCTCCCCCTGACAGCTGGGACCCAGAAGCTATATCTTCGCACGCAAGGAAGTGTGTCCTTATCCTCCCTAACAGGTGGGACTGAAAGTGCAACTAATCCCCGGGTGGTTTTGGTAATTCATAACAACATATAGCTCATTGAACTAATATCCATTCAAGTTAAATATTTCAGAAAGTTCAATGATTAGCATGGCATGGACTAGAGATGTGGACCCCTCAAAATGCTAAGGACAAAGATTGGCAAAAGCTCAAGACTCTTCATTTCTATTTTAGTGATCCAAGATCACATTGAGTCCATAGGAAAGCCAATACTATTAAAAGGGGATGAGGTGTTGCTTAATGGTCTACTTGCTCAAAGTGCTTAGTGATATTGCTCCAAAACCCTCAGCCACTTTCTCATTTCCATATATGTCCAAAACTCAAAGTCAAACTCGGCCCCACCGAAATGTTCCATCCGGCATCACCGAGTTGACATAGCCACTGCCAGAAACCCTAGACAATTCGGTCACACCGATACGGATCTCGGTCCCACCGAGATGGCCTTGCAAACTCTCTGTTGCCTGTTGCAATTATTTTGGTCTCACCGAAATGTGCAATCGGTCCCACCGAGTTTGCTTGACATCCTCTCTGTTGCCTTATTGCTTCACTTCGGTCTAACCGAGTTGATGCAATCGGTGCCACCAAGTTGATGTTTGCCCTAAGCCCTAGCACATCGGTCCCACCGAGTTGTTCCGGTCGGTCCTACCGAGATTCCTAACGTTCACAATTTGACTGAATCGGTCTCACCGAGTTCTTCTATTTGGTCTGACTAATTTGGGTCAAATGTGTGTAACGGTTGGATTTTGTGTGGAGGCTATATATACCCCTCCACCCCCTTCTCCATTTGAGAGAGAGCCATCAGAACGTGCCTACACTTCCACTACTCATTTTCTGAGAAAGAACCACCTACTCATGTGTTCAGACCAAGACATTCCAATCCTACCACAAGAATCTTGATCTCTAGCCTTCCCCAAGTTGCTTTCCACTCAAATCATCTTTCCACCATAGCCAAATCTGTGAGAGAGAGTTGAGTGTTGGGGAGACTATCATTTGAAGCACAAGAGCAAGGAGTTCATTATCATCACACCATCTATTACCTTTTGGAGAGTGGTGTCTCCTAGATTGGTTAGGTGTTGCTTGGGAGCCTCCGACAAGATTGTGGAGTTGAACCAAGAAGTTTGTAAGGGTAAGGAGATCGCCTACTTCATGAAGATCTACCCGAGTGAGGCAAGTCCTTCGTGGGCGATGGCCATGGTGGGATAGACAAGGTTGCTTCTTCGTGGACCCTTCGTGGGTGGAGCCCTCCGTGGACTCGCGCAGCCGTTACCCTTCGTGGGTTGAAGTCTCCATCAACGTGGATGTACGATAGCACCACCTATTGGAACCACACCAAAAATCTCTGTGTCTATATTGCGTTTGCTCACTCCAAACCCTTCCCTTTACCTTCATATGCAATGTTTTACTTTCCGCTGCTACACTCTTAGAATTGCATGTGCAGGTTGATTGCTTGACTTGAACTAGTTGCTAAAATCTACCAACACTTAAAATTGGGAAAAGGTTAGATTTTTATTTGGTCAAGTAGTCCAATCACCCCCCCTCTAGACCTACTTTCGATCCTACAGGGACCCACCCGGTCAAAGCGTATGTAGCGTTGTCTGTCTAGTCGCGAACGTGTACGTACATACTGGTCAATCGCTCTGTCTGTGGTGCGGCTTGAAACTGCGTCGGTATTTCCCCAAAGAGGAAGGGATGATGCAGTACAGCTACGGTAGGTATTTCCCTCGGTTATGAAACCAAGGTATCAATCCAGTAGGAGAACCAAGCAACACTATGTAAACAGTACCTGCACACAAAGAACAAATCCTCGCAACCCAACGCGTAAGAGGGGTTGTCAATCCCTCCTCGGTAAAAAGATAGATTGTTTTGTATGTGTTTGGATAAATAGATCTGAATAAAATGTGAAATAAAATATACAAATAAAAAGTGCAGCAAAGTATTTTGGGGTTTTTGGAATAATAGATCTGAAAACAAATGCGATGAAAAATAGATCAGAAAGCAATATGATAAAAGATAGACCCAGGGGCCGTAGATTTCACTAGTGGCTTCTCTCGAGAAAATAGCACACGGTGGGTAAACAAATTACTGTTGGGCAATTGATAGAAGATCGAATAATTATGACGATATCCAAGGCAATGATTAATATATAGGCATCACGTCCAAGATTAGTAGACCGACTACTACCTGCATCTACTACTATTACTCCACACATCGACCGCTATCCAGCATGCATCTAGTGTATTAAGTTCATGGAGAAATGGAGTAATGCAATAAGAACGATGACATGATGTAGACAAGATCTATTCATGTAGGAACAGACCCCATCTTGTTATCCTTAATAGCAACGATACATGCGTGCCTCGCTGCCCCTTCTGTCACTGGGAGAGGACACCGCAAGATCAAACCCATGACAAAGCACCTCTTCCCATGGCAAGAAAAATCGATCTAGTTGGACTAACTAAACCAAAGATTCGAAGAAGAAATACGAGGCTATAAATAATCATGCATATAAGAGATCAAAGAAAACTCAAATAATATTCATGGATATAGATCTGATCATAAACTCAAAGTTCATCGGATCCCAACAACCACACCGCAAAAAGAGTTACATCAAATAGATCTCCAAGAGACCATTGTATTGAGAAGCAAAAAGAGAGAGGAAGCCATCTAGCTACTGCCTATGGACCCTTAGGTCTATGGTGGACTACTCACGCATCATTAGAGAGGCACCAATGAGGATGATGAACCCCTCCGTGATGGTGTTAGATTGGATCTCGTGGTTCTAGAACTTGCGGCAGCTGGAATTGTGTTTCATCGACTTCCCCAGGGTTTCTGGAATATTTGGGAATTTATAGGGCGAAGAGGCGGTGCAGGAGACCTCCATGGGGCCCACGACCCACCTGGGTGCACCCAGGTGTCTTGTGGTCCTCACGGTGATCCCCTCTAGTGCCTTCTTGGCCCCCAAGGTGTCTTCTGGTCCAAAAAAAATCTCCAAAAGTTTTGTTGCATTTGGACTCCGTTTGGTACTGATATTCTGTGAAGTAAAAAACAAGCAAAAAACAACAACTGGCACTGGGCACTATGTCAATAGGTTAGTCCCAAAAAATGATATAAAGTTGCTATAAAATTATTGTAAAACATCCAAGAATGATAATATAAGAGCATGGAACAATCAAAAATTATAGATACGTTGGAGACGTATCAGTCTGCAACGATGAACCATGGTCGAGTAAGTAGTGGCACATGTCATAGTAGAGCCCCCGATGTAGCAGTTCAGGTTGTCCCGTCTAAATCATGTACACATACATACAACCACGTGACAAAAAATACGGCCACGTACGTACATACGGGCGGGGTCTCGAAACACGTACTCGCGCATACGGACGGCCAGGGCTCGTGTACATGGAGAGGCAACAAACGGCAGCGACGTCGTCCTGTTCATCGGCAGCTAACCGGCTGGGTCGGAACAGAGGAAACAACATCGGGTTCACCGGGAGCCAAGTTACTGGGTCGGAACACGACCTGTTCATCGGCAGCGAAGCCACTGGGTCGGAACGCGTCATGTTCATCGGGAGCCAACCGGCTTGGACGAAACAGCCGGAACGGGGTCTGGTGTACTGCAAAATAGAGGAAAACGGTCTTCTGTTGGACCACGTACAGTCGAAACGGGTCCTGTTCATCGGGAAGGGCCTGGCGTATCGCAAAACGGAGGAAACGGACTTCTGTTCGACTGCCTACGATTGAAACGGGGTCCTGTTCATCAGGAGGTGTGTGGCGTACCGCAAAATGAGACTCCACGGGCTACTGTTCATCCACCATCGACTTCCTCCAGCCTCCACCTGCTACTGTTCATCCACCATATACCTCCTCCAGCCTCCACCTGCTACTGTTCATCCACCGGCGTCCTCCTCCTGCCTCCACCAGCTACAGTTCATCCTGCCTCCATGGGGTACTGTTCATCCACCCCCAACCGGCTAGGGTGTGGCAGTCCTGTTCATCCAGCAGCAACGGCCTACTACCACGGGGTCCTGTTCATCCAACCCCCACCAGGAACTGTTCATCCACAACCACCCAACCGGCTCGACTCACCACGTCTCGACTTGTACCACGCGCACGGTAGCAATGGTCATTGTTCATCGAGAGGCAACCCAACATCGGCTGGCTACGTCTCTCACGGGGGCTCGATTGGCTTCAGTAAGCAGCAGCAGTGATCGATCGCTCGGGTTCAGTTAGCAACAGTAGTGAAGGAATCGCTCGAGTTCAGTTAGCAGCGAAGGAATCACTTGGGTTCAGTTAACAGCCAAGGGATCGATCGCTCGGGTTCAGTAACGTAGCTAGTGTGATCGCTCGGGTTCGGTTAGCCAATGCCTCGCACACACACGCGTACACGAGAGAAATGCGCAAACCACAGTGCATCGCTGGGCCCCGACCACCCACCGTAATCGGGAACTCCCTGATATTTTCCTCGCCCTCGCTTCTACCATCATTTTTTCCATCATGGACGGCCCAAAGAATGTCATGCAGGTACGTCTTCGGCCCGCCCAGGATGAAAAGCCCATTTTCTGTCATGATTTTTTGTCATAGAAGTAGGAGCCCACCACATCTATGATGATACGTGTTTTTGTCACAATTATCGTCATAGAAGTGTCATAAGCATGAATGGAAAAAAAATTGTTCGGGCCAAAATGTCACGGATGTGTCTTTTTTTTTGTAGTGAAGATAGCTTTGTATTTCTCTCCGATCTATTGATTTGGTTTGGCCAACTAGATTGATTTTTCTTGCAATGGGAGAGGTGCTTTGTAATGAGTTCAATCTTGCGGTGTCCTCACCCAGTGACAGAAGGGGTGGCGAGGCACATATTTGTATTGTTGCCATTAAGGATAAAAAGGTGGGGTTTATTTATATTAATTGGATCTATCCCTCTACATCATGTCATCTTGCTTAAGGCGTTACTCTGTTCTTGTTAACTTAATACACTAGATGCATGCTGGATAGCGGTCGATGTGTGGAGTAATAGTAATAGATCCAGGTAGGAGTCGGTCTACTTGTCACGGACGTGATGCCTATATTCATGATCATTGCCTTAGATATCGTCATAACTTTGCACTTTTCTATCTATTGCTCAACAGTAATTTGTTTACCCACCGTATGCGTTCTTTCAAGAGAGAAACCTCTAGTGAAAACTATGGCCCCCGGGTCTATTCTTATCATATTATTTTCAGATCTATAAAACTAAAAACCCAAAAATACCTTGCTGCAATTTATTTACCTTTACTTTATTTTGCACTTTTATTTATCATTTATACCTATCTCTATCAGATATCATCCTTGCAAGTAACCGTGAAGGGATTGACAACCCCTTTATCGCGTTGGGTGCAAGTATTTGTTTGTTTGTGTAGGTGCAACCATTGGTGAGTTGTGTGTTCCTCCTACTGGATTGATACCATGGTTCTCAAACAGAGGGAAATACTTATCTCTACTTTGCTGCATCACCCTTTCCTCTTCAAGGGAAAAATCAACGCAAGCTCAAGAAGTAGCAGGAAGAATTTCTGGCGCCGTTGCCGGGGAGGATCTACATCAAGCCTACCAAGTACCCATCATAAACTCTCATCTCTTGCATTTACATTATTCGCCATTTACCTCTCGTTTTCCTCTCCCCCACTTCTAAAACCTTTTCAGAAAAATACAAAAATATTGCCTTTTTATTTGCCTTTTCGTTTGCCTTTATGTCTTACTTGGTTTGTTTGCTTGTTCGCTTGGTATAATTGTATGTTTATTGAAAATTAGAAAACAAAAAGCTTATGGATCCTCATCCACTTGCTAATCTTTTTAAAAGATCCAATTATTATGAACCAATTGCTAGTGAGTTGAGTGCACTAGATTATCTTTATGAAGTTTTGCTTGAAACTCGTGAATCTAAAAATTGTGATGAAGTGCTAAAAGAAGAAATTTATAAAGTGATTCACGATAGCTCCTTGAATGAAAAGCATGATTGCAATGATGTTATTATAAATTCTATTAATGTCAATTGTGCTAAGAATATGCAAAACCCCAAGCTTGGGGATGCTAATTTTGCTATGTCCACTACTTATTGCAATGATCATGATTGGGGTGATAATTCTTCTTATGATCTTGAAAATTTATTTAAGCCTCATGATGAATATGTTTGCCATAATATTGAAAGTGGGTTTGGAAGAGTGTCAAATTTAGCTAAAAATAAACCCACATATTTGGAGAATAATCAATCTTCTGAAAATTTTGATAAAATTGGGCTTGGAGAGGTCATGACTTTATTTGATGATAATCCCACTATTTTGGAAGAGTGTCAACTTTGCATGCATGTGGATCATGTAGAGAATATGTTATGTGATAGATATATTGTTATATTTGAATATGATCCCACATGTAAATATTATGAGAGAGGGAAATATGGTTGTGGAAATTTTCATGTTACTAAATTACCTCTTGTTATGTTGAGATTGCTATTGTTTCTTTCTTCTTCCTTGCATATGCTAGTTTTTGCTTGTCTTGGTAAATCTTTTCCCTATAAAATGCCTATGCATAGGAAGTATGTTAGACTTAAACTTGTTTTTCACATGCTACATGATGCTCTCTTCATGTTTCAATTGCTATCTTTCGGGTGAGCATCATTGAAATCTCAATGCCTAGCTAAAAGGCTTTAAAGAAAAGCGCTTGTTGGGAGACAACCCAATATTTTTCTTTTCTGTTTTTATGTGTTTATACAATTATACTTCTGTTATGATTGTGTTTTAATGTTTTAATTAGTGTTTGAGCCAAGTAAGACCTTTGGGATGATTTGGATGTTAGTTGATTTGATTTTGCTGAAAAACAGAAACTTTTGCGTCCAGTAGCAGAATTGTTAAAATTTGCTGGAACATGGAAAAATCTGAATTGTTACACAAGATTGATATACAGATTGCCTATGTTGTCCTAATTTTTCAGAAATTTGGAGTTACAGAAGTATGACTAATATTCGGGTCTTTACAGATTGTTCTGTTTTTGACAGATTCTGTTTTTGTTGTGTTGTTCGCTTATTTTGATGGATCTATGGGTAGTATCGGGGGGTATGAGCCATGGTGAAGTTAGAATACAGTAGATGTAATGCAAATATAAATTTGGAATGAGTTTACAACAGTACCTAAAAGTGGAGATTTGTTTTATTATACTAACGGATTTCACGAGTTTTCTGTTGAGTTTTGTGTTATGAAGTTTTCAAGCTTTGGGTGAAGTTTTAATGGACTATAGAATAAGGAGTGGCAAGAGCCTAAGCTTGGGGATGCCCAAGTCTCCCCAAGGTAATATTCAAGGACAACCAAGCATCTAAGCTTGGGGATGCCCCGGATGGCATCCCCTCTTTTCTCTTCAATCCATCGGTAAATTACTTGAGGCTATATCTTTATTCACCACATGATTTGTGTTTTGCTTGGAGCGTCTTGTATTATATGAGTCTTTGCTTTTTAGTTTGCCACAATCATCCTTTATGTACACACGTTTTGACAGGGACACACATTAATCGTGAATTTATTAGAATACTCTATGTGCTTCACTTATATCTTTTGAGTTAGGTAGTTGCTCTAGTGCTTCACTTATATCTTTTTAGAGCACGACAGTGGTTTTATTTTGAAGAAAATGATGAACTCTCATGCTTCACTTATATTATTTTGAGAGTCTTATAAATAGTATGGTAATTTGCTTAGGTTATGAATCTAGTCCTAATATGATGGGTATTCAAGAGGGATATAATAAAAACTTTCATGAATATCATTGAATATATGAGAAGTTTGATTCCTTGCATTTGTTTTGAGATATAAAGATGGTGATATTAGAGTCATGCTAGTGAGTAATTGTGGTTTAGTAAGAATATTTGTGTCAAGGTTTGTGATTCCCGAAGCATGCACGCATGGTCTCTCATTATGCGATGAAGTTGGAGGATGATTTATTTTTTATTGTCTTCCTTATGAGTGGCAGTCGGGGACGAGCGATGGTCTTTTTCTACCAATCTACCCCCCTAGGAGCATGCATAGTAGTACTTTGCTTTGAGGGCTAATAAACTTTTGCAATAAGTATGTGAGTTCTTTATGACTAATGTTGAGTCCATGGATTATACACACTCTCACCCTTGCACCATTGCTAGCCTCTTCGGTACCGTGCATTGCCCTTTCTCACCTTGAGAGTTGGTGCAAACTTCACCGATGCATCCAAACCCCGTGATATGATACGCTCTTTCACACATAAGCCACTTTATATCTTCCTCAAAATAGCCACCATACCTACCTATTATGGCATTTCCATAGCCATTCCGAGATATATTGCCATGCAAATTCCACCATTCTGTTTTATTATGACACATACCATCATTGTCATATTGCTTCGCATGATCATATAGTTGTTTTTATGGCTTGGCCACCATTCATATTTTTTATACATGTCACTCTAGATCATTGCACATCCCGGTACACCGCCGGAGGCATTCATATAGAGTCATATTTTTGTTCTAGTATCGAGTTGTAGTTCTTGAGTTGTAAGAAATAAAAGTGTGATGATCATCACTATTAGAGCATTGTCCCATGTGAGGAAAGGATTATGGAGACTATGATTCCCCCAGAAGTCGGGGTGAGACTCTGGACTTAAAATAAAAAAGAGCCCAAAGAGCCCAAAATAAAAAAATAGGCCAAAGAGCCCAAAATAAAAAAAGAGAAAAAAAGAAAAAAAATGAGAGAAAAAGAGAGAAGGGACAATGTTACTATCCTTTTCCACACTTGTGCTTCAAAGTAGCACCATGTTCTTCATGATAGAGAGTCTCCTATTTTGTCACTTTCATATATTACTAGTGGGAATTTTTCATTATAAAACTTGGCTTGTATATTCTAATGATGGGCTTCCTCAAATGCCCTAGGTCTTCGTGAGCAAGCAAGTTGGATGCACAACCACTTAGTTTTCTTTTGAGCTTTCATACACTTATAGCTCTAGTGCATCCGTTCCATGGCAATCCCTACTCCTTGCATTGACATCTATTGATGGGCATCTCCATAGCCCATTGATTAGCCTCGTAATTGTGAGACTTTCTCCTTTTTTGTCTTCTCCACACAACCTCCACCATCATATTCTATTACACCTATAGTGTTATATCCATGGCTCACACTCGTGTATTGCGAAAGCTGAAGCATGTTAAAAGTATGAACCAATTGATTGGCTTGTCATCGGGGCTGTGCATGATAAATACTTTGTGTTAAGAAGATAGAGCATGACAAGATTATATGATTTTGTAGGGATAACTTTCTTTAGCCATGATATTTTGAGAAGACATGATTGCTTTATTAGTATGCTTGAAGTATTATTGTTTTTATGTCAATATTAAACTTTTGTTTTGAATCTTATGGATCTGAATATTCAGGCCACATAAATAAATATTACATGATAAACATGTTAGGTAGCATTCCACATAAAAAATTTGGTTTTTATCATTTACCTGCTCAAGGACGAGCAGGAATTAAGCTTGGGGATGCTTGATACGTCTCCAACGTATCTATAATTTTTTATTGTTCCATGCTATTATATTATCCATCTTGGATGTTTTATATGCATTATTATGCTATTTTATATCATTTTTTGGGACTAACCTATTAACCTAGTGCCTAGTGCCAGTTGTCGTTTTTCCCATGTTTTTGTCTTTTACAAAAAATCTATACCAAACGGAGTCCAAACGGAATGAAACTTTTTGATGATTTTTCTTGGACCAGAAGACACCTAGGAAGCTTCGGGAGGAGGCCAGAAGAGCCATGAGGCCACGACAAGCTTGGAGGTCGCGCCCTAGGGGGGCGCCTTCCGAGCTTGTGGGCCCCCAGTGGCTCCTCTAACCCTAATCTTTGCTCCATAAATACCCAAATATTCCCCGTATACTGGAGGGCACACCAAAAATACTTCTCCGCCGCCGCAAGTTTCTGTCCTCGTGAGATCCCATCTGGAGACCTGTTCCAATACTCTGCCAGAGGGGGATTCGATCACAGATGGCCTCTACATCAACCTTGCTGCCCTTCCGATGATGTGTGAGTAGTTTACCACAGACCTATGGGTCCATAGCTAGTAGCTAGATGGCTTCTTCTATCTCTTCGATCTTCAATACAATGTTCTCCTTGATGTTCATGGAGATATATTCGATGTAATCTTCTTTTGCGGTGCATTTGTTGAGATCCGATGAATTGTGGATTTATGATCAGATTATCTATGAATATTATTTGAGTCTTCTCTGAACTCTTTTATGCATGATTAAGATAGCTTTGTATTTCTCTCTGATCTATTGATTTGGTTTGGCCAACTAGATTGATTTTTCTTGCAATGGGAGAGGTGCTTTGTAATGGGTTCAATCTTGTGGTGTCCTCACCCAGTGACAGAAGGGGTAGCGACGCATGTATTTGTTTTGTTGCCATTAAGGATAAAAGGGTGGGGTTTATTCATATTGATTGGGTCTATCCCTCTACATCATGTCATCTTGCTTAAGGCGTTACTCCGTTCTTGTTAACTTACACTAGATGCATGCTGGATAGCGGTCGATGTGTGGAGTAATAGTAGTAGATGCAGGCAGGAGTCGGTCTACCTGTCATGGACGTGATGCCTATATTCATGATCATTGCCTTAGATATTGTCATAACTTTGTGCTTTTCTATCAATTGCTCAACGGTAATTTGTTTACCCACCGTATACATTCTTTCAAGAGAGAAGCCTCTAGTGAAAACTATGGCCCTCGGGTCTATTCTTATCATATTATTTTCAGATCTATAAAACCCAAAACCTAAAAATACCTTGCTGCAATTTATTTACCTTTACTTTATTTGCACTTTTATTTATCTTTTATACCTATCTCTATCGAATCTCATCCTTGCAAGTAACCGTGAAGGGATTGACAACCCCTTTATCGTGTTGGGTGCAAGTATTTGTTTGTTTGTGTAGGTGCAACCATTGTTGACTTGTGTGTTCCTCCTACTGGATTGATACCTTGGTTCTCAAACAGAGGGAAATACTTATCTCTACTTTGCTGCATCACCCTTTCCTCTTCAAGGGAAAAACCAACGCAAGCTCAAGAAGTAGCACTCCTCCCCCTCCATCCCTCCAGTGAACACCCTGGGGATTCATGGCTTCTTCCCGTAGAACGCCTCAATCTAGGTCATAGCCACCATCATGGACTTCTCCCCGGGGTGGCATTTGCTAACAAGGTAGGATTACTCTTATCCACTCCCATTCATAGCACTTCTTCGTCGGACTCCTTCCACCTGGTGGTCTCATGTGGTTTTGATACGTCTCTAACGTATCTATAATTTATGAAGTATTCATGCCATGTTTACAACAATTCTATATGGTTTTGGTATGATTTGAATGGAACTAACCTGGACTGGCGCTGTTTTTAGCAGAACTACCGTGGTATTGTTTTTTGTGCAGAAATCAAAGTTCTCCAAATGAGTTGAAACTTGTTGACGATTTTTTTTGGAACAAAAGAGGCACTAGAAGCTTCGTGGGGGGACCAGAAGGTGAAGGAGGTGGCCACCACCCACCAGGGCGCCCCCGGGGCCTTGCTCGTGTGTTGGTGGGTGGTGGGCTCCTCGTGGCCCAACTCAGCGTGAAATCGGCGCCAAAAAATCCTATAAATACAGAACCCCCCAAAAATAACCCGAGATCGTAAGTTCCGCCGCCACAAGCCTCTGTAGCCACGAAAAACCAATCTAGACCCTGTTCCGGCACCTTGTTGGAGGGGTAAATCATCACCGAAGGCCATCTTCATCATCCCGGCAGCCACCATAATGAGGAGGGAGTAGTCCACCCTCGGGGCTGAGGGTTTGTACCAGTAGCTATGTGTTCAATCTCTCTCTCTCTCATGTTCTTGAGTTGGCACGATCTTGATGTATCGCGAGCTTTGTTAATATAGTTGGATCATATGGTGTTTTCCCCTCTCTATCTTGTTGTGATGAATTGATTTTTCCCTTTGAGATTTCACTTTTATCGGATTGAATACTTTGTTGGATTTGAGAGCACTTGATGTATGTTTTGGCACTCAACTCGTGGATTCCCGAGGTGACATTGGGGTAATCTATGCATAGGGGTTGATGCACGTTTTCGTCCTTGTTTCTCTGGTAGAAATCTTGGGGCACTCTTTGAGGTTCTTTGTGTTGGATTGAGTATTATGAATCTGAAGTTGTTTGATGCATATCGTGTAATCAACTCACGGATACTCGGGGTGACATTGGAGTATCTAGGTGACATTAGAGTTGGTTGATGTGTATCATATGGTGTTATTTTAGTACGAACTCTTGGATAGATCGATCGGAAAGCATAACTTTGAGGTGGTTTCATACCCTACAAACAATTTCTTCTTATGTTCTCCGCTAGATAAGAACTTTGGAGTGATTATTTGTCGCACGTTGAGGGATGGTTATATGATCCAATTATATTAGCATTGTTGAGAGATTGCACTAGTGAAAGTACGGACCCTAGGCCTCATTTTCAAGCATCGCAATACCATTTGTGCTCACTTCTGTTACTTGTTACCTTGCTGTTTTTATTGTTACTATTACAAAAATCAATATCTACTATCATTACTACACTTGTATCACCATCTCTTCGCCGAACTAGTGCACCTATACAATTTACCATTGCATTTGGTGTGTTGGGGACACAAGAGACTCTTTGTTATTTGGTTGCAGGGTTGTTTGAGAGAGACCATCTTCATCCTACGCCTCCCACGGATTGATAAACCTTAGGTCATCCACTTGATGGAAAATTGCTACTGTCCTACAAAACTCTGCGCTTGGAGGCCCAACACGAGTCTACAAGAATAAAGTTGCGTAGTAGGCATCAACCTCTTTTCTGGCGTCGTTTCCTGGGAGGTGAGTGCTTGAAGGTGTATCTTTAGATCTTGCAATTGAATCTTTTAGTTTCTTGTTTTATCACTAGTTTGGTTTACAAAAGAAAACTACAAAAAAAATGGAATTGAGGTGGCCTCATATTATTCGTCTTTACCATGTCTTTCTTGAAAATGATGTAAAGGAAAATTGTGCTCAATTGATAGAAGAACAATTCAATAAAATGTTTGACATAAAATCTTTGAATGATGAGCACGATTGCAATGTTGCTAGTATGAATTCTTTGAATATCCATGATGCTAGTGATATGCAAAGCCATAAGCTTGGGGATGCTATGTTTGATGAAGATAATATTTTTAGTCCCCCAAGTTTTGATGAGAAAAATTATTATGATGAAAGCATGCCTCCTATTTATGATGATTATATTGATGAAAGTGGGTTTGGAAGAGTGTCAAATCTAGGTAGTAATGATCCCACTATTTTGGAGGGTGTTGAATCTTATTGTAATAATTATGAAAGTGGATTTGGAGAGGTCATGACTTTATTTAATGATGATTCCACTATTTTTGAAGAGATTTCAATTGATTATGACAACAAAGTTGCTATCTATGATGATTATGGTGATGACATGTATCCTATAAAGAATAATGATAACCATGAAACTTGTCATCATGATTTTAATTTTCAATCACATGATAGTTATTTTGTTGAATTTGCTCCCACTACTATTGATGAGAATAAATTTGCTTATGTGGAGAGTAAGAAAATTTCTGTGCATGTGAATCATGAAAAGAATGCTTTATGTGATAGCTATATTGTTGAATTCATTCATGATGCTAGTGAAAATTATTATAAGAGAGGAATATATGCTTCTACATATTTCAATAATATCAAGTTTCCTCTTTATGTGTTGAAAATCTTGAAGTTTTGCTTGTTTTGCCTTCCTATGCTAGTTGATTCTTGCTCCCATAAATTGTTTTCTCACAAAATACCTACGCATAGGAAGTGGTTAGGCTTAAATGTGCTAGTCATATGCTTCATGATGCTCTCTTTGTGTTTCAATTCTTATCTTTTATGTGCGCATCATTGAAATCATCATGCCTAGCTAAAAAGGCATTAAAGAAAAGCGTTTGTTGGGAGACAACCCAGCATTTACCTCTATTGTTTTCGTATGTTCATATGATTAGGCTACTGTAGTAATCATGTTTTATAGCTTTTGTTTCAATAAAGTGCCAAGTAAAGCCTTTGGGATAGTGTGGATGATAGTTGACTTGATTCTGTGCAAAATCAGAAACTTTTGCGCCTAGTAACAGAATTGTTAAAAATCACTGGAGTGTCCAAAAACTCTGAAATTTTTACATATGATTTATATACAAATTGTCTACGTTTTCCCAATTTTTAAGAATTTTTGGAGTTATAGGAGTTTGACCATAATTCAGATCTTTATGTACTGTTCTGTTTTTGACAGATTCTGTTTTCAATGCATAGTTTGCTTGTTTTATAGTTTCGATGGCTTATATTGGTCAACATAAGTTGTAGAAATTGTAGGGTACAGTAGGCATTGTGTGAGAACAATTATGAATCTTTTCTTTGACAGTACCCAAGTGAATGATTTGTTTTATCATACTAACCCATCTCACGAAGTTCCCTTAAGTTTTCTGTGATTAAAGTTTTCAAGTTTTGGGTGAGATATAGATATGAGGAGAATAAGGAGTGACAAGACCCTAATCTTGGAGATGCCTAAGGCACCCCAAGGTAATATTCAAGGAATATTGTAACGCCTGGATAATTAAGCTACAGTAACCCTCTACTAGTGATGCCACGTCACCACTGTTACTGTTGCTAAACTCACTCTGTTTCAAAATGATTCAAATTCAAATTAAAAATCAAGTGAAACAAATAAAATTTTCAAGCGGTAAAACTAAAATGTTCGAACAATTCTATAAATTCCCTGATCATCTTCATGTTGTAACCAACTTCATTGGACTCACAAACAAATTCCTAAAAAATTAATGAGTGATCTAACAGAAAATAAAATGGCCTTTTCAAAATAAACAAATGTAGAAACTTTCCCAAATAAAATAGAACCTTGGGTGTAGCACCAAAATATTGTATTTGAATTATATGTGCAGTATCTTGTAGAACTAATATCTTTTAGTGCCTAAAATAAATAGAAATCTGAGACAAAGGGTTTGACAGTAAAAGAAGATAAGAAAGTGCTCCTGTGCACTTTGGCCCGTATGAACAGTGCAACCCAAGCCCACCACCGGCCTCTCCCCTACCCCTGTACTGTACAGAGGGGAAGCAGGGTGGCCGTGGCGGCCATCCACTGGCTGTGGCCACTTGCGTGGCCACCATCCGACCCCTCCTGGCGTCCTACTTGACCCCCGAGCACCCCGGCAAACCCTAACCCCGCTCACTTCCCCCTCGCTTCGATTTCTTCTTCCCCCGCGAGGAACTGAGCCGCCGTCACCATGGGTTCCCCTGCCCGCGCGGCAAGCATCGACGCCGTCGCCTAAGGACTGGTCCACCTTGACCGTCTGTGTCGCCTACGTCGTCTACGAGGCCGGATCATGCCTACATCGACGCCACCGCGTCGTCTTCTTCCCGTCGACCCTGCCACTGCCTCGCCGCTGATTCGCCTATTCCGACGCCTCCCGGGCCTCCACGAGCACGTCAACCCCCTCCCGGTGAGCTTCTTCCCTGATTCCCCATGTTTCTCGGCTCGATTCGTCGCCGTATCGTCGTTCCTGCGAGCTCGGCCGCCATGGCCGCAGCTTTGCGTCCACGTACGAGCTCGTTAGCTCCTGACCACGCCCTTGCCAGCCACCCACGCCCGCGCTCTTGGTCCTCACGTGCGCCCGTGTGCCTCCTCCCCTACCTGCTGCTGTGCTGCCCTGGTGCGGCTGCTGCTTCTCATGCCAATGTTGTTTGCTGCTG
This sequence comes from Thinopyrum elongatum, assembly GCA_011799875.1. Taxonomy (NCBI): domain Eukaryota; kingdom Viridiplantae; phylum Streptophyta; class Magnoliopsida; order Poales; family Poaceae; genus Thinopyrum; species Thinopyrum elongatum. The sequence goes on from CM022301.1 coordinate 341,185,118, forward strand.
CGCTGCTCCCCGGCCGCCGCTAATTGTTGCTCCTGCTCCGCTGTTGCGCTGCCTTGCGTGCTGCTGCTGCCCCCCTGCCGCCGCTAGCTACTATAGCCGCCGCTTGCTGCCACTGCCGCTGCTTGCTACTGCTACCGCTGAGTGCTGCCGCTGCTACTGATGCGCTGCTGCCGCGCCCGGCCGCACTCGCCGCTGCTCGCCGGCCCACGGCCTTCTGCGGGCGCTCGTCGTGCTGTGCTTCAGCCATGGCCGGCCAAGCATGCATGCTCATGAGCATCAGGCGCTCCTGCACATGTGTTGCATGCTCCTGTGCGTGCCTGCAACCAGCCAATACTTTTGGATTAGTGCTAGGATTTGTTTAGTGGTAGGTAAACTTAGTTGGCCCAATGACAAGTGGACCCAGGCTAACTAATCTAATTAACTAGAATACTTTAGTTGCTGCCAATGATATGTGGGTCCCCTTTAATTAAATTAAATAAATCTTTTTAGAATTTTAATAAAGTTGGTATCAGAGCCGACTGCCTGTAGGTAGCCCCCTTTCCAACTCCTTGGCCGAAGTTGAGTCTAGTCTTTGCAAAACTTTTACTAACATGGTTGTGCAGCTTATGGGTCGACGTCGCCATTGGGTGATATTAGGATCTTTTATTCCTCGTCTATACTCTGGGACTCTGATCTCTCTTTTATTCGGGTTAAAATGAATTTACTAACTCTAACATTAGGATCTCGTGATCACACCCACCCGGAGGACCTCTTATTACAGATGATCGCCTGCTGCACCAGAAGATTCCGAAGATACTCTACGTTGTTCTCTCGAGGCTTTGTGCCATCGCTTTTGCGATTCCATTCCATTGATAACCACGTACACTTGCCATTCATACAATCATTCCCCATTGATCTTGTTATTACAAGATACCCTGTAATACTTTCAAATATTTCGAGAATCCATTGTGCCTACTGCGTTGCAGCTCCTTTTTCGCATGAATACGTGTACGAATAATTCCTCACAATTACCGGTGATTCGTTCATCTCCAGTTGTTCATGTGTTTCACAAAAGTCTTCGAAATACCATTCGATCTTTCGAAAATCCTCAGCAGCCTATTGTTGTTGAAATTCTTGCTTGCTTGCATTATGGTTAATCCCATAAGTCTAGTAATCTTATTGGCATCCTTTGTCAGTATCATTTTGAGTCTGTTGATTCAATATGTTGCAGATGCTCGCAATCCTTAGTCAAAACTAGAATTCGCCCTTTTGGCTCAGACGTCACTCCGGGCATGAGCTGGTTCTCGGCAAATCAAGCCTTGATTGATTGTCGATATATGTCTATTCAACTTACTTATCTTCTGATCAGAGCCTCTGCTTCTGATCCCCCCCGATATGAAAATCATAATTCCTTTGTATTTAAGCTTTGAAATTATTCAGATGTCCCTATAATCCGATGCCTTTGCATTATTTCTTCTTCTGGTTGAACATCGACACTCACATCGGATTCCTTGCGGTCCGCCAAATCCTTTGTTGGATAATTATCGGACACTGTCCTTCATATTCAAAAATCTTGTGAATTCTTCCCTTGATACATAATGCCTTTGGTAAATGGTATCCTCTGCTTTCTCAACCATGCTCTACTATCGAGCTTGTGTTATTTACTCTTGAAGTTTATGGCATATGTTCCTAAGATGACCCAATGGGTTGAACCAATGCCTTCCCTAACCTGTGTGAACCCGAAAGATTTCAGGGGTCATACTCATCTGGTATTTCACCAGGTAAAACTTCCAACACTAATGCCATTTCCAAAATGAGAAGTGAATGTAAGGTTGTGCTTTGGAGAAGTGGGAGTCGACCTTGAACTTTGTGTTCATGCCCATGGACCCGATGTGGAACTTATCATGGAAGCTTCTTGTAAAAATAATAATAATCCCCTTGTTATAAGTTCATCTTGTATCTATGCTTGGTCCTTTGCAACCGTGGTTCCGACCATGATTGTTTTTCTTTGACCCCATTTCTCGAACAAGTTAAAGCGCTTGTCTTCTGCTCTACCTTCGAGTATTACCCTTTGGTATCTCGAGAATATCACGGAACTACATAACTTCTTATGAGTTCTTCCTCAACTATTTTTCTCACCGATTCCAATTTTCCACGGGTTCTGAGTTGTTAGACACTCCAGGACACCGTTAACCGAATCGAGTCCGCACTACAATTCAACAACTTCTAGTAATCTTCAATGCTTACAAGTTTATACTCGATCATGTCATTCCCAACTGATTGGCTACATCATCATCGTCATGCTAAAGCTTGACCGTGCTACCTATGTCCTTTGTCCCAAGAACACAAACCCGACAGTGCGCTAAACTACATCAAACTTTCAACATCATATTGTTTGTTTTGAAAAGCAATTTCGATTCTGAGCTTGCAATCCTATCTGTGGTTCCGGTAAATTTTCGCTTCACCCTTCCTTTTGCTTGATGTCGTCGATGATCGATTACATCTTCAAGAAACCTCTCGACAAATGTGTCGTGATCATCATCAACATTCTGAACTCTTCTAGGATATCAATTGAATTCATGATGAGAAATACCATCCTTGCCCCCTCGATGAATTGTTGTTGATCCCTTCGGCCACCTCCTCATCTTTTCCTTGCTGAAATTGTACGACTTATTTTATAAGTTGTTTCCGATGGATCCTTTGTGTACCCAAAGGCTGACCTTTACCTTATGACCATGTCAATGCTATCCCGAAGCATGACCATGGTACTCAAACATCAACAAGCCTTGTAAGCATAATGCTAAATATTTCTTGATCAATTATCCGAACACCATTGTATGGGTAACATCATGAGTTTCCTCACCCTTTTCCCTAAATGATTACATACTTGGAGTCTGGTCATGTATATCATGCTTTGCCTTTCCTTGGAAAAGATATACTCTTGATACTCGGGTATAATCACATTTTCCTTTCCATTGTTTTGTTTAACCTTTCTTGTAAGCTGATTTATCTGAGCAGTGATAATTCCCTGCTTATGTAAGCACCTCGGTGTACAACTCTGTCAGTAAGACCCTGTTACTATTGTTGTTAACATTCCGGTAACCGCCGGTGGACGAGAACTTTGCCTATTGGTCCGCCTCGTTTCAACGAGCAGGAAAATGGTTCTCTTCGTCCCTCGCCCTTGGTACCAACGTTGTTGCCAACATAACTGACATGCTATCCTTTGACATGCCTTGCCACCCTGACCGTGCAAGAGGTCACCGCCCTTCCTTCCTACCTTTTACCCACATGGTGGGCCCATAACCCACAGTTCCACAGGATCGAAAACTGACTCTCCTGTACATCTCTATTCCCAAGGTTATTCCTCACGCTTGGCTTCGTGTGTAATTCACGAGCCACCTTCCTAGTGATCTATTCTGGTATCAGACGCAATACTTATTCTCGTTGCTCTGGACCCCTTTCACACTTTGTTTCAGACATCGAATGATTGTCTATCCGTTTGAAACTTCTTATTGTACCATCCTATATTGCTCTTGATGTTTTCCCCAAGTTTCAACTCGAGAGATACCTTGTACCTTATTCCCTGAGATAACTACCGAGAACCAGTCCTTGCAGACATTCTCCCTATAGTTTCCCCCCATATCCTTTTTGTAAGTACGATGAAGATCCCAAAGAAAGGATGACAACTTCATCATGATGACCGGAAGCAGAGGAATGAAGACATCAATGTAATGGATCGATCTCTTTGAGAAGTGCAACAAAGACCAAGAAGATCCGTTAGAATTTCGTAACCAGAACTTCCCCCCTTAATCCCCCTCTTAAATCTCGGGATGAGATTTCTTGTAGTGGGGGAGAATTGTAACGCCCGGATAATTAAGCTAAAGTAACCCTCTACTAGTGATGCCACATCACCACTGTTACTGTTGCTAAACTCACTCTGTTTCAAAATGATTCAAATTCAAATTAAAAATCAAGTGAAACAAATAAAATTTTCAAGCAGTAAAACTAAAATGTTCGAACAATTCTATAAATTCCCTGGTCATCTTCATGTTGTAACCAACTTCATTGGACTCACAAATAAATTCCTAAAAAATTAATAAGTGATCTAACAGAAAATAAAATGGCCTTTTCAAAATAAACAAATGTAGAAACTTTCCCAAATAAAATAGAACCTTGGGTGTAGCACCAAAATATTGTATTTGAATTATATGTGCAGTATCTTGTAGAACTAATATTTTAGTGCCTAAAATAAATAGAAATCTGAGACAAAGGGTTTGACAGTAAAAGAAGATAAGAAAGTGCTCCTGTGCACTTTGGCCCATATGAACAGTGCAACCCAAGCCCCCCACCGGCCTCTCCCCTACCTCTGTACTGTACAGAGGGGAAGCAGGGTGGTCGTGGCGGCCATCCGCCGGTTATGGCCACTTGCGTGGCCGCCATCCGACCCCTCCTGGCATCCTACTTGACCCCTGAGCACCCCGGCAAACCGTAACCCCGCTCACTTCCCCCTCGCTTCGATTTCTTCTTCCCCCGTGAGAAACCGAGCCGCCGTCGCCATGGGTTCCCCTGCCTGTGCGGCCACCGTCGACGCTGTCGCCTAAGGATTGTTCCACCTTGACCGTCTGTGTCGCCTACGTCGTCTACGAGGCCGGATCGGCCCGGATCGCGCCTGCATCAACGCCACTGCGTCCTTTTCTTCCCGTCGACCCCGCCACTACCTCGCCGCTAATTCGCCTATTCCAACACCTCCCGGGCCTCCACGAGCATGTCAACCCCCTCCCGGTGAGCTTCTTCCCTGAATCCACTCATTTCCCGGCTCGATCCGTCGTCGTATCGTCGTTCCTGCGAGCTCGGCCGCCATGGCCGCAGCTTTGCATCCACGTACGAGCTCGTCAGCTCCTGACCGCGCCCTTGCCAGCCACCTGCGCCCGTGCTCTTGGTCCTTGCGTGCGCCCGCGCGCCTCCTCCCCTGCCTTCTGCTGTGCTGCCCTGGTGCGGCTGCTGCTTCTCATGCCGATGATGTTCGCTGTTGCGCTGCTCCCCGGCCGCCGCTAATTGTTGCTCCTGCTCTGCTGCTGCGCTGCCTTGGGTGCTGCTGCTGCCCCCCTACCGCTGCTAGCTACTACAGTTGCCGCTTGCCTCCGCTGCCGCTGCTTGCTACTGCTACCGCTGAGTGCTGCCGCTGCTACTGATGCACTGCTGCCGCGCCCGGCCGCACTCGCCGCTGCTCGTCGGCCCACGGCCTTCTGCGGGCGCTCGTCGTGCTGTGCTTCAGCCATGGCCGGCCAAGCATGCATGCTCACGAGCATCAGGCGCTCCTGCACATGTGTTGCGTGCTCCTGTGCGTGCCTGCAACCAGCCAATACTTTTGGATTAATGCTACTAGGATTTGTTTAGTGTTAGGTAAACTTAGTTGGCCCAATGACAAGTGGACCCAGGCTAACTAATCTAATTAACTAGAATACTTTAGTTGCTGCCAATGACATGTGGGTCTCCTTTAATTAAATTAAATAAATCTTTTTAGAATTTTAATAAAGTTCTGACGTATGGGACCCACGGGCCTCGTTGACTAGTCAACGGGTCAACGTTGACTGCTGACTGGGCAGTCAACGGGGCCCACTGTCATCCTCTGGTGTACTATTGGGTGCACTGCACCGGGTGCACCTAGCTTTTCCCATTTATTTTTGAAATATTAATAATTCCAGAAAATTCAGAAAATGTTTAAAAACTTTGAAAACTAATAGAAAATAAACCGTAGCTCGGATGAAAAAGTTTTATACAAGAAAGTTGCTCAGAAAAATATGACGATCCCGAATACGCACTCCGTTCATCTGTCACGTGCCCCTAGCATAGCGAACATGGAACCGTCCCCCTTCGTTTCATCTGTCAGAAAATGCCTAACACCGGGAATACTTTCCCGGATGTTTTCCCCCTTTGCCAGTAGCACCTAGTACTGCGTTAGGTCACCCCTAGCACCGTGTATTGCCATGTTATGCTTTGTGTTGCTTTGTTTGCCTTATATTTATTGTTTCTTCCCCCTCTTCTCTCCGGTAGACCCCAAGACCACTGCCGATGCCACTGTGTTCGACTACGCCGACGACGACCCTTCCTTCTCAACAGAGCTTTCAGGCAAGAAAACCCTCCATTGATCATTCCGATATCGCCCATTCCCTTCTCTCTTATGCTTGCATTAGAACTGCTACTGCTTTTTGTATGATCATACTCTGATGCATAGCATGTTTTTGTTACCTGCTTTCATACCTTACCTGTTTTATTCTAAACTGCTTAGTATAGGTTGGTTAGTGATCCATGTGTGACCCCTCACCTTGTCCCAGTTGCCCCGCTTTATGTTCGATGACTCGATCAACGTGATTGACATCCAGGCCCCGACACCGTACATTACCCCCCCCCCCCCTTAGTTGTACGACTCTGTAGAGTTACTATCGAGTGCCGAGGGTGATACCTCGTTAACACTTCTGATGTTAACCCTGTAGTGTAGCTAGCTATTCGGTCATGGTCATTGAGGGTGATTCCTCCTTCACCACTCCCAATAACGACTCTGTCGTGCAACCCCTCAAGTGTGGACCATCGAGTGGGAGTCCATCGAGGGTGATTCCTCGGGTTTTCCCCTTGCTGTTTTGGACACACGGTTACTTTGACTTACCACAGAACCATGATGACATCGGGTCAGCCCCGAGGGGTACCCGCGAGTGATGTGAAGTCGGGTTGACCTGGAGGGTACCCGAGAGATAATTATGTGGCACGGCCGGGCATTCTTAGCCCTTGCCGCAAGTCCACGAGACGGGGCGACAGGGTCACATGATCGTGAGTCTCTGCTCGTTACCGCACACTACCAAGACACTAACGGTTTGGATATTTGATCCGAGTAGGCCTCTGGCCTTTTCGCACTGACCACCACGCGGGAATAAGTATGGGCACTCTGCGTCGTATGTATCAACCGAAAGCTCAACGGACGTCAGCGATTGAGCGGCGCGCGCCGGGTTGGACTGGAATGCCTCGCTTGTATAAGGGGGGATAGGTCTGCTCACCGACCGCGTACGCAACGTGCATGAGTGCAAAGGGTGATGGGCCCAAGACCCCTGCGCGCTTAGGATGTAGACCGGCGTGCTGGCCTCTCTATTGAGCCTAGGTAGGACTGCGGTGTGTTGATCGGCCGAGGCCAGTCATGACCTGATGGTGTGTCTGGCTGGAGTTGATCGAGCGTGTTGGGTAAGTTGGTGCACCCCTGCAGGGAAGTATTATCTATTCGAATAGCCGTCTCCATGGTAACGGACGCTCGGAGTTGTATCCTGATCGATACAACTAGAACTGGATGCTGAGGCATGTAATGGAAATGATGGCTCCGGGATTGCTTTCTCGCAGGGAGTCGAGGAAGTGATCTCTGGGCGATGTTACAACATGCTTATTAATATTATAATATGCTATTATGTACTCTTCTAAATGCTGCAAGATTGTGGCTTCGAGAAGATGCTAGTCTTTGATAGGCTAGGCTTTCCTCTCTATTCTGGCATTCTGTAGTTTAGTCCACAGATACTGCCCATTTCTTTGATACCGATGCATATGTAGTGTAGATCCTTGCTTGTGAGTACTTTGGATGAGTACTCACGGTTGCTTTGCTCCCCTTTTTCCACCACTTTCCATTCTTCTCGGATGCTGCAACCAGATGGTGGAGCCCAGGAGCCAGATGCTACCGCCGACGACTACTACTACCCCAACGGAACCTACTTCTACGTGGAGACCGCCGACGACAAGTAGTTAGGAGGCTCCCAGGCAGGAGGCCTTGCCTTTTTGATCGTTGATACTTTTGTGCTAGCCTTCTTAAGGCAAACTTGTTTAACTCATGTTTGTACGCAGATAATGTTGCTTCCACTGACTCGTTTGTATTCGAGCCCTCGAGGCCCCTGGCTTGTAATATAAAGCTTGTATTATTTTAATTTGTGTCTAGAGTTGTGTTGTGATATCTTCCCGTGAGTCCCTGATATTGATCGTACATATTTGCGTGTATGATTAGTGTACGATTGATCAGGGGCGTCACAAATATCCAAGCAACTAACCTTGGGGATGCCCCGAAAGGCATCCCCTCTTTCGTCTCCAACATTATCGGTAACCTTACTTGGGGCTATATTTTTATTCGTCACATGATATGTGTTTTTCTTGGAGCATCATTTTATTTTATTAGGATTTGCTTGCTGTTATTTATAATAATGTTTTGTATCTTTTACTTCAATAAAAATGTCAAGTATAGCATTTGCTATGCCTATTTTGCAAGTCTATATGTGGCTGTTTGAAAACAGCAAGTTGCACGCTAGTGTGTGAATTCTTGAGAAAAGTAAGAATGTGATAAAATGTTGATTTTTTTTTTTGCACAATAATCTATGACAAATTTTCTACAGTGTGGTAAATTTTCAGAATTTTGCAGTTAGGGAAGTGTGAGTATAATTGCACTCTTTACAGACTCTCCTGTTTAGACAAATTGTTGTTATGTTTGCATTATTTGCATATGTTTGCTTGTTTAATGATTCTATTTGAGGATAGGAGTACTAAATATGCAGAGTCATTTAATATGCAATGTTAAATAATAATTTTAGTGATTTGCTACAGTAGAGAATGATAAGGTTATTGCATTGATTTATACTAACTTATCTCACGAGTTCTTGTTGAGTTTTGTGTGGATGAAGTTTTTAAGATTTTGGGAAACCCTGATATAAAAGGAATTAAGGAGACACAGAAGCTCAAGCTTGGGGATTCCCAAGGCATCCCAAGATAACATTTCAAGAAGTCTCAAGCATCTAAGCTTGGGGATGCCCCGGTAGGCATCCCACCTTCTTCATCAACAATTATCGGTTAGTATCGGTTGAACCTAAGTTTTTGCTTCTTCACATGAGTTGTACTATTCTTGGAATGTCATTTTATTTTGTTTTGCTTGCTGTTTTAATAAAATACTTAGATCTGAAAGTTTTTAAATAAGAGAGAGTCCTCAATTAGCTACCCCATTTACTTAACTACTCGCTTGATCTTCACTTATATCTTTTTGGAGTAGTTTGTCATTTACTCTTGTGCTTCACTTATATCCTATGAGTAAATTGTTGAATGAATTGAATATCATGAAGTTGAAATTATATGTTCATATCATGCCCAGTAGTAGCCTCACATTGGGTTTAGAAAGTGAAATCTTTTGAAGCTTGACAATCACAATATTGGTCATACAAGCAATTCATGAATGATTAGTATAAGGAAGAGAACTTTCACATACAAATATATTATCTTGGACATCTTATATGATTGTGAATACCCATTAATTATTTTCAAACTTGAGCAAATTAGTTGAAGTTGGACAAGTAAGACAATGTAATGAGTTATGGTTGTGTATATTTGCATAGAAGTTATATTGTTATGGATCCTCCAACATGTGGTGTTTGCTTAGGATATTTTGCTAGCCAAAAACTCGTACTAAGTAGAGGTACTACTTGTGCATCCAAAAACCCTGAAACCCAGTTTCTTGCCATGAGTGTCCACCATATCTACCTATGGATTGAATAAGATCCTTCAAGTAAGTTGTCATCGGTGCATAAAGCAATAAAAATTGCTCCTAAATATGTTTGATCTTTTATTGTAAGGGAAAATAAGCGTTGTACAAACTTGTGATGGCAAAGTAATAAAAGCGATGGACTGCATAATAAAGGTTGTTATCATAAGGGGCAATATAACGTGACATTCCTTTGCATTAAGAGATTGTGCATCCAAAAATAAATAGCGCATGACAACCTCTGCTTCCCTCTGCGAAGGGCCTATCTTTTACTTTTCAGTATTTACTTTTATGCAAGAGTCAATAGTATGCATCTCATTTCAACCTCAATTATTCTCTAGTTGGCAAACATCATGTGGTGGGGAAAGATCTAGGCACATATGGCCAGTTAAATATATTTGATCATGATTTATTATTGTTGACAATTATCTCTATGATAAATGAGTTGGGAGGCGAGACATTAAGCCCCTATCTTTCTCTGTGTTTGATGGATGCTATTTGTTCTAAGAATATGCTTTGAGTACTAGCAATCATAAGAAGACTATATGATGATTGAGTATGTGGAGCTCTTACTTAGACTTTGTTGAATAAGTTGAATTGCAATTGCTTGGTGACTGAGAACATAGGTTGTTAAGTTTCAAGAGAATTCATTATTTGAACCATACCATGTGAATTGGTTGCTACTTTAACATGAGAAGTTTTATGAGAAAGAGTTGATGTTATGATGCTAGGAAAAGTGATTGAAATTATCATTGATCAAACTTACACACTATGCTAGCATTCACACTTCATAAATTATTTCTTTTATCATTTACCTACTCGAGGACGAGCAGGAATTAAGCTTGGGGATGCTGATACGTCTCCAACGTATCTATAATTTATGAAGTATTCATGCCATGTTTACAACAATTCTATATGGTTTTGGTATGATTTGAATGGAACTAACCCGGACTGACGCTGTTTTCAGCAGAACTACCCTGGTGTTGTTTTTTGTGCAGAAATCAATGTTCTCCAAATGAGCTGAAACTTTTTGACAATTTTTTTGGGAACAAAAGAGGCACTAGAAGCTTCATGGGGGACCAGAAGGTGAAGGAGGTGGCCACCACCCACCAGGGCGCGCCAGGGGCCTTGCCCGTGTGCTGGTGGGTGGTGGGCTCCTCGTGGCCCATCTCAGCGTGAAACCGACACCAAAAAATCCTATAAATATAGAAACCCCAAGAAATAACCCGAGATCAGAAGTTCCGCCGCCGCAAGCCTCTGTAGCCATGAAAAACCAATTTGGACCCTGTTCCGGCACCCTGGCGGAGGGGGGAATCATCACCGGAGGCCATCTTCATCATCCCGGCGGCCACCATGATGAGGAGGGAGTAGTCCACCCTTGGGGCTGAGGGACGTTTTCGTCCTTATTTCTCCGGTACAAATCTTGGGGCACTCTTTGAGGTTCTTTGTGTTGGATTGAGTATTATGAATCTGAAGTTGTTTGATGCATATCGTATAATCAACTCATGGATACTCGTGGTGACATTGGAGTATCTAGGTGACATTAGAGTTGGTTGATGTGTATCATATGGTGTTATTTTAGTACGAACTCTTGGATAGATCGATCGGAAAGGATAACTTGGTGTTATTTTAGTATGAACTCTTGGATAGATCGATCAGAAAGGATAACTTTGAGGTGGTTTCTTACCCTACAAACAATTTCTTCTTATGTTCTCCGCTAGATAAGAACTTTGGAGTGATTCTTCGTCGCACGTTGAGGGATGGTTATATGATCCAATTATATTAGCATTGCTGAGAGATTGCACTAGTGAAAGTATGGACCCTAGGCCTCATTTTCAAGCATCGCAATACCGTTTGTGATCACTTTTGTTACTTATTACCTTGCTATTTTTTATTGTTACTATTACAAAAATGGGATAATTAGATTTATGCCCCTAGTTGTGTCCCAGTCGGCTATTTTACCCCTAATTTCCAAAAGTCACCGGTTCTGTCCAAGTCACTTTGCTCATCTTATGCTTTTGCCCTTTGATCGTTTGACCATCAGTTTGAAGAATTCATAACTAATTCATAGTAAATCAGAAAAATGCAAATAAGATACCAAAATATTCGGAAAAACATCACCTATATGTCAGTGTCATTTGCATTCATGAAAAAAGTGTTGGAAAGTGCCCATCCGAGTTTTAGCTCTTATGATACCACCATGAAAAGTAAAATCTAAAAAAAATTCAAAAAAAATTTGGTGGCAAAGAATGACAAATGTTTTAAGTGCTTGCCAAGTTTCATCAGGGAATGACATTCGTGGATGTCGTGGCAAAAAAAAACAATCAGCACTCCAAAATAGATTTTTTTTTGCCACGACTTCCACGAATGTCGTTCCCTGATGAAACTTGGCAAGCACTTAAAACATTTGTCATTCTTTGCCACCAATTTTTTTTTGAATTTTTTGAAATTTTTTAGATTTTACTATTCATGGTGGTATCATAAGAGCTAAAACTCGGACGGACACTTTCCAACACTTTTTTCATGAATGCAAATGACACTGACATATTGGTGATGTTTTTCTGAACATTTTGGTATCTTATTTGCATTTTTCTGACTTACTATGAATTAGTTATGAATTTTTCAAACTGATGGTCAAACGGTCAAAGGGCAAAAGCATAAGAGGAGCGAAGTGACTTGGACAGAACCGGTGACTTTTGGAAATTAGGGGTAAAACAGCCGAGTGGGACACAACTAGGGCCAGAAATCTAATTATCCCTACAAAAATCAATATCTACTATCATTACTACACTTGAATCACCATCTCTTCGCCGAACTAGTGCACCGATACAATTTACCATTGCATTTGGTGTGTTGGGGACACAAGAGACTCTTTGTTATTTGGTTGCAAGGTTGTTTGAGAGATACCATCTTCATCCTATGCCTCCCACGGATTCATAAACCTTGGGTCATCCACTTGAGGGAAAATTGCTACTGCCCTACAAAACTCTGCGCTTGGAGGCCCAACACGAGTCTACAAGAATAAAGTTGCGTAGTAGACATGAGGTTTCTCCCCATTTCGCCTTCATCTGGATCAGGTTGGGAATGCACTATGTGCTTGCCTAGTTGGAGATCCTTTGTCTTTTAACGTCACTCTAATTAGAGGTAGTGTTTTCCATTTCTCCTTTTTCACTAAGGAGGTCAATTTTCACATCCACAATCCACATTCATATTCATGCCCACAATTATGATGTTATTTCCATCTATGGGGTTCTGGCGGTCCCAATTGGCATTGGGAGTTTGAATTATGGTCTCATGCGGTCAGTAACTGATAGTGCCATACCCCCAGGGTGTATCAATGGAGGACATAAGAGGATCATCAGCTATGGGGTGTCCCAAGCCCGCTAATTGAGGTCTACCGATGATAAAAGGCGTGTTCCGCCATGAGGCACAAGACAAGGACACTACTACCATTTAGCTAGGTCTTGTGTACTTTGGCATGTATAAACTGGCAAGGTTTATCCTATTCCACGTAGAATAGGAAACCGCCAACCAACTCGGGACCTATAACCTAGCCTCAGCCACCTATATATATAAGGATTGATAGTGACCCCCCCCCCCGGTAGGTAAGCTTACAACTTGACATCTGCCACTTGTGAGCTGCGTTGGGATACCCTCGAAGAAGAGAGTAGATGTAGTATAGTAGAGATAAGTATTTCCCTCAGTTAAGAACTAAGGTTATCAATCTATTAGGAGAATCACACGGAACCTCATCAATAGCACATGTACACGCAAAAGCAAATACTTGCACCCAACACGATCAAGGGTTGTCAATCCCCTTGGCGGTTACTTGCAAGGATTAAATCTTGTAGTGGTAGATAGATAAATTGCAAAGATAAAATAAAATAAAATAGAAAATTGCAGCAAGGTATTTTTATGTTTTATATATAATAAAAGTAGACACGGGGGCCATAGTTTTCACTAGAGGCTTCTCTCTCGAGCACATAGCATAAGGTGGGTGAACAAATTACTGTTGGGCAATTGGTAGAAAAGCGCATAGTCATGATGATATTCAAGGCAATGATCATGTATATAGGCATCACGTCTAAGACAAGTAGACCGACTCCTGCCTGCATCTACTACTATTACTCCACCCATCGACTGCTATCCAGCATGCATCTAGGCTATTAAGTTAATAAAACAGAGTAACACCTTAAGCAAGATGACATGATGTAGACAAAGTAAACTCAACTAATATGAATAAACCCTATAGTTTTATCCTTAATGGCAACAATACAAATACGTGTCTTGTCCCTTTCTGTCACTGGGATAAAGCACCGCAAGATTGAACCCATCACAAAGCACCTCTCCCACTGAATATAAATCAATCTAGTTGGCCAAACCAAATGGATAGATCCGAGAGAAATACAAAGCTATAACAATCATGCATAAATAAGTTCAGAAAAGACTCAAATATTTCTCATGAAAATTCAGATCATAAACCCACAATTCATCAGATCCCAATAAACACATCGCAAAAGAAGATTACATCGGATATAACTCCAAGAAGATCAAGGAGAACATGGTATGAAGATCAAAGAGAGAGAAGAAGTCATCTAGCTACTAGATATGGACCCGTAGGTCTATGGTAAACTACTCACGCATCATTGGAAGGTAGCTAGGATGGTGTAGAAGCCCTCCATGGTCGATTCCCCTCCGGTAGATTACCGGAAAAGGCCTACAGATGGGATCACGGAAGAACAGAAGCTTGCGGTGGCGGAAAAAGTGTTTCGGGTGGCTCTCTAGTATATTGGGAATATTTTAGAATTTATAGAGGCGGAATTAGGTCAAGAGGTGCCACAAGGGGCCCACAAGCCTGGGGGCGCCCCCTGGGGCGTGTCTAGCAAGCTTGTCGCTCCCTCGTGGCTCTTCTCCCGAACCTTCGTGGGTCCCTTCTGGACCAGAAAAAATTAATTCAAAGATTTTTCTCCGTTTGATATTGCTTTTCTGAAAATCCAAAAACAAGCAAAACAATAGCAACTGGCAAAGGGCACTAGATTAAGAGGTTAGTCCCAAAAAATGATATAAAATTGCATATAGTTGCATATAAACATCCAAGATTGATACTATAATAGCATGGAACAATTAAAAATTATTGATATGTTGAAGACGTATCTACATCCTTTAGTCTGAGTCAGTCACCCATGCACGATCTCATCATACCCTTGTACACACAAACCCTAGTTCTCATACGAGGCTAGATTGTTTAATACAAACAACCAGGAGTAGGGTATTACCTCTATCAGGGAGCGTAAACCTATCTCCTCATGTGCACCATACAAATCTCTGACGCCTGCACTACCCTCATGGTCTAAGGAATTATGCAAACATTAACTTTCTCCATGTTATAAACCATAAAATTATGACGGATGGATCTCATAGCATAACATCAATGGGGTCTATTCAACACAAATGTTCTTCTAACATTGTGTCCTCAAAGTTGTCGGCATTCTCGTGCCCATGATCAGGAAAATGGAACCATCATGCAACACTTGATCTAGAATTAGAGGCATGACTAGGAGTCTATTTTACCGTTTATTATTCCACACATACACATGGGTTTTCCTCCGAGCCTCTTTGATATACGGACTCGAGAACCTTTGCAATTATAGCACATAACATAAACATAATTATGGACATAATAAAATTTATTATTACCTCTAGAGCATATTTCCAACATTGATGACCCAACAATTCTGGTTTGTTGGGATGCGGTTTGTCTGCAGTACTGGGATGGATGACGCAAGGCTGGTCCAAGATTTTCTCAAGCTCAGAGTTGTCGCCTCTTCTCCCCTGGAAGGGCTTTTTCTTGTTTCCACCGCATTGACGCTGGTTGCCAAATCCTGCATTGACCTTGTTGTCCTCGATATCGGTGTCAATTCTATTATGACGCTTGTCCTTCCGGTTGTGCCATGATTTTCTGTTCGCGTCGTGCACTTTGGATGTGCCCGGGTCATCACTCTGACCTTTGTTCTTAGCGAGCCAATTATCCTCGCCGGCACATAATTTAGTTGTCATCTGCCTGAGTGCGGCCATGGTCCTCGGTTTGTAATGTTCGAAGTCTCTGAACAACCACTCGTTGTTGATGTTGCTCCAAAATGCAGCGAGCGTTTCAGCATCGCTGCATCCAACAATAAAATAGAAAAAACAAACAAGAATTTGTGTACGGACTCTGATACGTCTCCAACATATCTATAATTTTTTATTGTTCCATGCTATTATAGTACTCCCTCCATTCCCTTATACAAGGCCACTATGAAAAATACATTTTGCATCTATACAAGGCCACTAATGGTAATCGAGGCAAAAATTAATGATGTTTCCTCGTACCAGCAACTTATTTAATATTTGCATGCATGTAGTCATAATGACACAGTGCTACTTCCTTCTCATTTCTTCCTTGCATGCATGCGGGCGTATTAATGATCCCAGTTAACAAGAAAAAAAGTTGGCTTGCAAAGCACTCATTAAATTTTACCTTGGTACCTGTAATATGAGTTTGTGGCCTTGTATAAGGGAATGGAGGGAGTATCAATCTTGGATGTTTTATATGTAATTATAGATCACTTTTTGGGACTAACCTATTAACCTAGTGCCCAGTGCCAGTTGTTGTTTTTTTGTTTGTTTTTGGCTTTTCAGAAAATCAATATCAAACAGAGTCCAAACACGATGAAACTTTACGGTGATTTTTTATGGACCAGAAGGGACCCACGAAGGTTCGGGAGAAGACTTAAAGACCCACGAGGGAGCGACAAGCTCACCAAGCGCGCCCCAGGGGGGAGAGGGCACCCCCTGAGTTTGTGGGGCCCTCATGGCACCTCTTGACCTAATTCTGCCTCTATAAATTCCAAATATTCCCAATATACCAGGGAGCCACCGGAAACACTTTTTTCGCAGCCGCAAGCTTCTGTTCTTCCGTGATCCCATCTGGAGGCCTTTTTCGGTACTCTGCTGGAGGGGAAATCGATCACGGAGGGCTTCTACATCATCCTTGCTGCCTTCCAATGATGTGTGAGTAGTTCACCATAGACCTACGGTTCCACAGCTAGTAGCTAGATGGCTTCTTCTATCTCTTTGATCTTCAATACAATGTTCTCCTCGATGTTCTTGGAGTTCTATCCCATCTAATCTTCTTTTGCGGTGTATTTGTTGGGATCCGATGAATTGTGGGTTTATGATCAGATTATTTATGAATATTAATTAAGTCTTCTCTGAACTCTCTTATGCATGATTGTTATAACTATTTCTTCACTGGGCACAATTTCACAAGTGCCCATCAACTTGATAGATTTCTCAGGAGGCATTTCATCTAGCACAGGAGGTAGGTTCTCTCTTTGCGAGCCGTTAGTTCCATCGAACCGCACATCTATAGTTTCAACAACCTTGTTGTGATAGGTGTTGAAGACTCTGTAGGTGTGCGAGTCCTTTTTGTAACCAAGCATAAAACCCTCATGTGCTTTCGGTGCAAATTTGGAATTGTGATGTGGATCTCTGATACGTCTCCAACGTATCTATAATTTTTTATTATTCCATGCTGTTATATTACCATTCTTGGATATTTTACCTTTATTTTATAGCAACTTTATATCATTTTTTGGGACTAACCTATTGACATAGTGCCCAGTGCCAGTTGTTGTTTTTTGCTTGTTTTTTACTTCATAGAATATCCCTATAAAATGAAGTTCAAACGCAGTGAAACTTTTTGGGGATTTTTTTTGGACCAGAAGATAACTTGGGAGCCAAGGAAGCACCAAAGGGGAGGCCGATGGGGCCCACAACCCATCAGGGCGCGCCAGAGGCCCCTAGCGCGCCCAGGTGGGTGGTGGGTCCCATGGGGGTCTCCTCCACCGCCTCTCAGCTCTATAAATTCTCATACATTCCAGAAACCCTAGGGGAGCAATCGAAACACAATTCCAGCCGCCGCAAGTTTCAGAACCACGAGATCCCATCTAGAGCCCTATTCCGGCACTCTACCGGAGGGGAAAACGATCACGGAGGGGTTCATCATCCTCATTGGTGCTTCTCCGATGATGCGTGAGTAGTTCACCATAGACCTACGAGTCCATAGGCAGTAGCTAGATGGCTTCTTCTCTCTTTTTGATTCTCAATATAATGTTCTCCTTGATGTTCTTGGAGATCTATTTGATGTAATGACTTTTTGCGGTGTGTTTGTTGGGATCCAATGAAGTGCGAGTTTATGATCAGATCTATCTATAAATATTATTTGAGTTTTCTTTGATCTCTTATATGCATGATTGTTATAGCCTCGTATTTCTTCTCCGAAACTTTGGTTTGGTTTGGCCACCTAGATTGATTTTTCTTGCAATGGGAAGAGGTGCTTTGTGATGGGTTCGATCTTGCGGTGTCCTCACCCAGTGACAGAAGGGGTAGCGAGGCATGCATGTATTGTTGCTATTAAGGATAAAAAGATGGGGTCTATTCCTACATGAATAGATCCTGTCTACATCATGTCATTGTTCTTATTGCATTACTCCATGTCTCCATGAACTTAATACACTAGATGCATGCTGGATAGCGATCGATGTGTAGAGTAATAGTAGTAGATATAGGTAGGAGTCGGTCTACTAATCTTGGGCGTGATGCCTATATACATGATCATTGCCTTGGATATCGTCATAATTATTTGCTCTTCTATCAATTGTCCAACAGTAAAAAATTTACCCACCGTATGCTATTTTCTCGAGAGAAGCCACTAGTGAAATCTACGGCCCCCGGGTCTATCTTTTATCATATTGTTTTCAGATATATTATTCCAAAAACCCAAAAATACCTTGCTGCATTTTTTCTTTACTTATTTTATTTCGTGTTTTTGTTAGATCTATTTATCCAATCTCATACAATTTAATCTATATTTTTACCGAGGAGGGATTGACAACCCCTCTTACGCGTTGGATTGCAAGTATTTGTTCTTTGTGTGCAGGTACCGTTTACATAGTGTTGCTTGGTTCTCCTACTGGATTGATAACCTTGGTTTCATAACTGAGGGAAATACTTACCGTAGCTATGTTGCATCATCCCTTCCTCTTTGGGGAAATACCAACGCAGTTTTAAGCCACGCCAATCTCTAATCCACACTACAACAAGAACCCCCCTTCAGCAACGCATCAACGCGTTGTCGTATGTCCATATAAGCGTTGCTAAGGTCTACACCAACGGATTTAGGTGTGTTGCCGTAGGTGGCGTTGGAAGAGTCTACAACAACATATATACATGCGTTGGTAAACAACGTGAATAAGTGTTGTAAGGTAGCAACATATAGAATTAGACTTTAACAACACTTCACATGCGTTGGTGGCTATCCCACAAAGAAGTCACTATAATACCTAGAAACACCGGCACATTGTTTCAACAATCAATGGCAACATATATATCAGCATCTAGAAATATTATGTCAATGTTGATAGTGTATAGGAGACATAACATAATAATCGGAAAGGTCTCGTATATTAAAGCAATTCGATTGTTTTACAAAGAACATGATTCAGATATTACAAGATGTCAAGCTATATAGTAGTCTGATTCTCCTAAAACATAATGTTTGCAACATTGACCCTAAAAATGAACCTAAAACATAATCCAAAACTATCTAATAGTAGCCATCTTCTCGACCTTGCAATCAGCTTCTGACCCATGCATCATCAACTTATGTTGGCAATCTAAAACAACAAAGAAATGAGAACAATAAGGTACCATCAAACAAAATAAGGTTAATAGGGCAGTAAAAATCTAAACAAAGGGCAACATACAAATGTTGAAGCGCACGCTGTAAGTAATCTTGCTATATCTCCTATAGTTTTGACCTTTTTAGTGGTTGTATCGACTTATCAGATTTAGCTACTGTAGCATCAACTCACATTACCATGGATCAGTTACCAAGTGCAACACCCTCAATTTTAGTTTTGTATTCTTGGTCAATACTTTAGTGTAGCAAGAGAAAAAAAATTGGTTTTCGCAAGATGAGCAAGAACTATAATCAAACATTCATATCACAGAACTACAATAAACATTCATATTGCAAAACCTACCAGCAATAATAAATTGATGCCCAACCTTGTTCGTTTCCAAACAATATAGGAATGAGCATACCTTATCTGTAGCTGGATGTTTGTTTGATGCTTGCATCTCCATATCATAGAGAAAGTTTCACTTCAGATACAGTGTGTTGTTTCCCTGAACACATTAGTTGAAGTCTCACTTCTTTGAACACCCATGTCAAAGCAAGAACCAAAACATAATAATCGTTCCATCATCCAAAAAATGTCGTCACCTCTGAAGGCTCTGATCGATATGTCATAATGTATTCAAAACACTTTTTACAGTCCCCAACCATAGCACTCAACTCTAAAAATAAGAGAAAATAGAACAATGTCTTACATCTTCTGCCACCCTTGATCTTTGTTTTCTTATAAACAGGCCAGCCACATGTTAATTGAATTAAGCACCTTACAAAAAACAAAATGAAGATACAGTGGAGGTGCATGGCCAAGAAATATGTGCGCCGACAAGTAGAGTATCCTTCATTTCAAACGTAGATCTGCTATTCTCAAAAAAAATGCAGAGATTTCAAAATTTACAGAAGTACTTGAAGTTGAGAGAAAATAGCACAAAGCTAACTCCAGATGTAGCTAAACCAGCTGGTTGTATTAAATGTTAACAAGTGTGTTTTCTTGTGACTCCTATTTAAATAGATGATTGGCAATAATAATAATCTGAATAGTGAGTACATAAAAAATTTCAACCTTAGTTTTTAAATAACACCGCAGATTATGTCATGTAAATTACCTATAAGTTTTCAAGCCTGTGGGGGTCACACAATCGTGCCCCTCTATCTGCAGAAGTAGCGCACTACATATATATGCCCTGATCTTTCTCCCAAAGCTGAATGCGTAGGAAGTTTTGGTATTGCAAAGAACGATGGACTCATTTCAAAAGCACATGAAAGCACATTTATGTTTTGCAAATCTAAATCAGAGGCATAGACCATACCATAAACACTATCTAGTATCATTATTCAGAACCTGAAGACTTGCGTGTTAGGAACAAACACACACATGTTGGCTGAAGCAAAGTCAATTTCAGAACCTATGAGGGAAGCTGAAATTAAGGATTATACAGTAAAGAGAAATATTAGGACGGATACATGCATTATTCATATAGTACTACATAGGGTGTGACAAGGACATTAGTAAGCATTCATAACACTGTTAAGAAGATATATTTTTCTCTCCTGGAAATAAACATGATGTCATAGATTTATGTAAATCAGAGGCAAGGAAATCAGTAAGGATTCATTACACATTTAAATTGTGCAAATCAAATAATTGGCAAAAGCACTAGCTAGTATCATCATCATTTAGAACCTGAAGATTTGCGTGTTAAGAGAAAGAACACACACACAAACACACTTGTTGGCTGAAGCAGAGTTAATTTCAGAAGCGGTGAGGGAAGATAAAATTAACAATCAGACAATAAAGAGAAATATTGGGATGGACAGATGCATATGGTTGTATTTCACATAGTATTACAAAACGTGTGACAAGAAATTCTGTAAGTATTCATAAATCATAATACTGGTAAGAAGATATTTTTTTTCTCTACTGGAAATAACCATGATGTCATTTACAGTAGTACTCACCTATTAACAGATAGTAGAAGGATCGTTCTTAACTGGTCACGTGCTCACAACTAGGATATCCGAAGATACTATCAGCTAATTTAACTGATCTACAAGGATCATCTTCACAAAAATTGATTAATTATCCACGCACATAGCAGCAAGAAAAATTAAACCCCGAAACTGAAATACCTAGAAAGGTAAAGTGGGATTCTTGGGCTTTGAGCAAGGTCACTCGGCATGACGAGTTGTTGTCCAACCTTCATCTAATTTCAGTGCGTAGATGACTATAGTGAGACACAGACCATGTTGGGATGTGGATGCCAATGCAAGGCAGCACCTACAGTGATGGATCAGGTAAGTGGTCAATGTACCATAGATCAACTTCACAATGGCCTGCAAAGAATCATCGATGGCATGATGGCCATGCCACACAAAGGCCCAGAGAAGGTAAGAGCAGAGGGGAAGAGTGCCTTACTGAACCGTCCCTGTCGGAGACTCGGAGTAGAGGTAGCCGAGGTAGAGCAGCACCATCAATTCCTAGCCGACAGCCACGCGCGCAGAGAAACGGGGTATGGGCCGACGAGGCACCGAAGCCATGCCAGCGACCATGGTGCCTAGGGTTTCTATGGGGGAGCGTGCAGGGGTGTGAGGACGTCCCAATGGTGTGGGATCAGAGGAGAATAGTAAGGGGGAGCTGCGCCGGTGAGGAGCGGTGCAGGGGAGCGTCGGAGCTGCCTGGAATCGGTGGTGGCGGCTGCAGCATTGTGGTGATGGAGATCGGGTGACAGATATGAATCGGCGGAGAGAGGTGGTGGGGAGAAAAAAAAATTGCATTCTTTGGTTGCGTAATATTTGCACGAGGAAGTGGAAGTGGGTTGGAAGAGGTTATGCTTTCGTGGGAGGTGGGAGGTGGGTTTAACCCAAAACAACACATGTTCCTTCTTCGTTGCTGCCTATGCGTTGCAATATATAGGTTTTTGTTGTAGTGCCAACACCTAGCACCGAAGAATTTGAAATAACTTACATTGGGCTTTTTGTCAGTGAGGAGCTCATATGAAGTCTTCTTGAGGAATTTGTGAAGATATACCTGATTGATGATGTGACAAGTAGTATCAATTGCTTCAAGCCACCATCGACGAGGTGTCTTGTACTCATCAAGCATAGTGCAGGCCATCTTAATGAGTGTCATGTTCTTGCGTTCAGCAATTCCATTCTACTGAGGAGTATAAGGAGCAGATAGCTCATGAGTAATACCAAGTTCGTCAAGATAGTCATCAAGGCATGTGTTCTTGAACTCAATGCCATTGTCGCTTCTGATATGCTTGATCTTGATGCCATAATTTGTCATAGCACGATTAGCGAATCGTCTGAAGACACTCTGCACTTTAGTCTTGAAGGTAATGATATGCACCCAGGTGTAACGAGAATAATCATCAACTATAACGAATCCGTAGAGTGATGCTGCATTGGTTAGTGTAGCATAATGAGTAGGACCAAAGAGATCCATATGAAGTAATTCAAAGGGACGAGTAGTGGTCATGATAGTCTTCGCGGAGTGCTTGGATCTGGTCATCTTTCCGGCCTCATAAGCACCGCAAAGGTGATATTTGATGAATTTGACGCCCTCGACACCAATGATGTGCTTCTTCTTGACGAGTGTGCTCAAATTCCTCATGCCATCATGTCCAAGTCGTCGATGCCATAGCCAGCACTCTGAGGCTTTTGCCATTAGACACGTGGCTGGTTGAGGACCTAGAGAGAAATCTACAATATAAAAATCACCTTTCCTAAAGCCTTCGAAGACTTTGGACTTGTCAGATTCCATTAGCACAATGCATCTATATTTGCCAAAGATGACAATCATATCAAGATCACAAAGCATTGAGACAGACATGAGGTTGTATCCTAGGGATTCGACAAGCATCACCTTTTTCATGTGTCGATCCTTTGAGATAGCAACCTTACCTAGACACAATACCTTGCTTTTTCCTTTGTCAGCGTAGGTGATATGCTTCAGATGAGACGGAGTAAGCGTAGCATCAGTGAGGAGATTCCTGTCACTAGTCATGTGATTGGTGCAACCACTGTCCAGTACCCATTCAGTAGCTTTTGGAGTATCATCATGTAGAAGCATTAGTTTCACTTACAAATTCATATACTTCAGGTGAAGAATATGATGATCATTTTCGTCAGTGAATTTCATCAGTAAGCATATAACTAGTAGCATATGGATGTGTGAAATGATGATTTCATTTCATCATGATTAGCTTGCATCCCAACAAGCATTATGTCAGGTCTTCAGCAAATTCCTCATACATTTATTGTGTCTAAAGACCTGACCCTGCAGAAGAGATTAGATCTTCTTCTTAACCACCCACATCTGAATGGGTGGCTGAGAAGCAATGTAACACAAGGCATTGATAGAAAATTTAGGCATTGAAGAATATGCATTTCTCTTCACAGGAGGAGTGTAGTACTCATAAGAATATGCAGAGAAATTCTTAGCAGTTTTGTGCACATAGTGATTTGAAGAATAATGCACATATTCATCATATCGCTGTCTATTTCCCTGCATAGAAGTGTTAGTACGACCATGAGTTGGCCTGCGTCCATTTGACGACTTTGGTCCAGGTGAAGAATTTGCCCTGGGTAGTTCCTTTTCTTCGGTGATGTCATGATGACTACACCTGAAGATTTTGAAGAACACTTTTGGGCACCCAGGTTTTCTTCAATGGGGAACCATTCCTACAGTTAGTACCAACAAATCTAGCAAATACTTCACCATTCTGATTTTTGAATAGCTTATAGTTGGAGTCAAATGACTCATCAGAAGAATGTGGAGTATCACAATTGTAGCCAGATAGAGTGGATGGATCAACTGGAGGTCCTTTTGCAGCAACCCATGTGGCTTTGGGATACTACTCAGGTTTCCAATGAGATCCATCTGCGTTCAGCTTTCCCTCAAAAGCAATACCCCCTTTCCTAGGGTTTCTATTCAGGATCTGCTTCTTGAGCACATCACAAAGAGTTTGGTGCCCTTTGAGGCTTTTGTACATGCCGGTGACGTACAATTCCTTCAGACCTGCATTTTCGTCAGTGACACTAATGGTCTCCTTAGATGAGGGAATTGAAACCACAGAGATATTTGAAGAAATAGCAGCAGTTGAAGTATTTGAACAATCAACTGAAGAATTTGCATTATCATGCACGTTCAAGGCATTTTAAGCATGGAGCAACAAATTCTTCCTGAGTAACGCTGATCTGTTGAGCGAGCAATGAATCGTTGTCTTTCTGAAGATCATCATGAGACGCTCTCAACTTCTCGAGTTCTTGCTTCCTTTAAAGAAATTCATAGGACAGCTTCTCGTGTGCAGCTGAGAGGGTCACATGACAACTTTCAAGTTCGTCATATTTTGACTGTAGACGCTCAAGGTCTTCAGTCAGAATTTGAGACCGTTCCATTTCATCGTTCAACAGATCATCACTTTTATCTAGCAGTTTGTGAATCCTTTCCATGGCAGTTTGTTGCTTTATATCAATTTTAGCAAGTTTGGAGTAGCTAGGAGACATGTTTTCATCAGATTCATCTTCACTTGAAGAAGATGATGAATGATTGAGTACCTTGGTGCCTTGAAGCATTAAGCACGATGCTGAAGAAGATGAATCATGTTCGAAAGACATCGTTTTGAGTGACTCCTTGAACTCGAGGAACCAGGGATCCTGACAGGTTCGGTGTCCTTCATAGACGTCAGAGATCCTGTCCCAAATGAGCTTTGCATTGGCAAGGTGCATGATCCACCTGAACTCATCTCTAGACAAGTGGGAGCAGATGATATCCCTTGCCAAGGTATCCAGCCGAGTATACTTGCGAATGTCATCAGCATGCGCCATCTTGCATAGATCGGTAAGACCAATCTCAGTGATGGTCCACAGCTCGTTGTTCATCGCTAAGAGGCGCTTCCTCATCATGGCCTTCCACTTGGGATAGTCATGGCCATTAAAATGGGGCATGCAGCGGACACTTTCTTCATACCTGCGGTCGACATAACTAAAACTCTAGGTGGTTAAACCAAAACAACACGGAATAAGGAAGTACCTTGCTCTGATACCAATTGAAAGTGTAGGTTATCTCCCAGAGGGGGTGAATGGGAGATTTTTAGAAATTCATCAAACTCTGAAGAATTTGACGAAGATCAGAGTGAAGAAATAGAAACGCAAAGGAAACTAAGTCATCACAGAATCAGAGTACATGCAATTAGGATATGTAAGAGTGAAGAACATGTAATCATACAGTCATACAAGCATGAAGAATATGAACTGAGGAAATGAAATATAGCTTGATGAAAATCTTTAGTTCAAATTTGTCAGATGATAGATCACAAATTCTTCAGCAGCGGAATAATGTAAGAGAGGGTTGAGGAATTTGAAACCAGGTTGGCTCGGTGAAGACAATGCAATTTGGTAGACCAGTTCTAGTTGCTGCATCAACTGTGTCGCAACTCAGACGACACACAGTCCTCACCGTATTCCTCTTGAGCTAAGGCCCGCAGACCTCGTCCTATCACTCGTGGTAAGTATTCAAGATAGACTTCCAAAACCTTCACATACTCGTTCACCGGGACGCCACAATGACTCTTGGTGTACTCAGAACTTGACACCTAACCGTCTGGAAGAATGACAGTCTTCAAAGGTAACAGCCGTCAGATCACACAGATCAATCTCTTCAGTGATGCTCAATCACTTTGGCTCTGGGTTTTTTCTCACTTAGGATTCTTTCAAAGTCGTCGGAGGATGGGTTGCTCTCTTTTGACAAGTGTCAAGTTCTCTCGGAGCAGCCAACCAACAAGTGGTTGTGGGGGCGGCTATCTATAGCCAGCGGGCAGCCCGACATGAATTTTCATAAATGCCCTTCTTTGATTCGGCCGTTGTCAGGATAAGGATCCACTCGACAGCTGGCACGCGGCGCAACAACGGTCAGAATTTGAACTCTCAAATTCGTCGGGGCACTCAATTTCCTTAGTTTTAGGTAGATCGCACTGGTGAACTCCTAACTCCTCAGCCCGACCAAATTCGTCAGCGACCAGATGAACTTCGTCACTATCACTAGCAAATGCGTCAGCTGTTCCGGAGATTTCCAAAGGCCTCACTCGAAGCGGCTTGTGTGTATAGGTTTGAGTAAGTTTGAGCATCACTTTTGGAAATGTGAAATATGTTTAACCTAGACCCCCTTTAATAGTACGGTTTTTCCTATGACTCAAATAAGAAAAAGAGAAAGTACGAAAACAAAAGTCTTCAAACTTCAAAGTCTCCACATCAATTTCTTCAAAGGTCATACCACTTTCATCATCAAATTCTTCACTTGAAGAAATCAATTTTTAGGGGTCGCCTTCCATGTGTTACACCAAATATTCAGGGACTCCATTACCTGTGTATACTCACAAACACAATAGTTCATCAACCTATTTGTCTTCAATACTCCAAAACCACCAAGGGGGCACTTGATGCACTTACACAAATGGACGCACCTCCCCCCTCCTTCCATTGATGTTGCATGGGTCGGTTCATTTACGTTCTTTTTTCCTTTTTCTGTTAAATTCCCAAAAAGTGTGCGAGCTACAAATTCAAACTGGAGACCTCTTCTTTCGCAGAGAAATCGACTAACCACTAGGACTTCTTTAACACTTCTGACCACTTACTTCGTTTTCTCCCCCTCATTCTTTCTTCAGTTCACGTAAGCCGGGTTTTTTTCGTTTTCGTTATTTCTAGACCCATTTTTTGTTTAGTTTATTATTTCTTTTTCTTTTCTTTCAATTTGTTTTAATTTTTATTTTCCAAATGCATGAAGACCTTTTTTCAAACAACAATTAACGTTTGTCTGAATTGATAAATTTTTTAAAAAACAAAGAACTTTGTTTTCAAAAATGATGAATTTTACTTTTTTTTTATTTTTTCGAAATCAATGAACTTTTTTCAAAAATTGATGGTTATTTTACAAATCAATGAACTTTTTCAAGATTGATGGTCTATTTTTCAAATTTGATGAACTTTTTTCAAAATTGATGAAATTTTGTTCAAAATTGATGAACAATTTTCAAATTTGATGAACTTTTTCAAATCAACGAACTTCCTTTTCAAATTCATGAACTTTTTTAAAGTCTGGGAACTTTTTTTTAAATCCATAAACATTTTTTAATTCACGAATTGTTTTTTTAAGTCCGAGTTGTTTTTTTAGGGGACACGAGACATGATGCGGTCACCGCGGCGAGTCAACCAAACGAAGCAGTCATCGCTCGTCCCGTTCGCCCACACAGCTGCTATATAGAGCGTAGGTCGTTGCGAAGCGACGTAGCGCATACCCCCATTGCGCGCTGTTGTTTCAATGGGCCAGCCCATTTCGGGGTTTCACCCCCAACCGGTTTTGGGAAGGTTCTAGGACCTCCCCTGAACCGGATTTTTCTGGGTTTCTTTCCTATTTTTCCTTTTTTTTCCTTTTTCTTTTTTGTTCCTTTTTCTGTTTTCTTTTATGTTTTTCTTTTTTTATTCTTGTTTTTTTCTAATTTGCGAAAATATTTTAATATTCTGTTTTTATTTTTTCTCCTTTCCTTTTTCTTTTTTTAAGCCATGTTTCAAATCCGCGAACAATTTTTGTCAAATTGTGAACATTTTTCGAAAGTGGAACATTTTTCAAATTGCAGAACATTTTTCTGGAGTTGATGAACAGTTTTTAGGAATTCATGAACATTTTTTTGGAAAAAGTGACCACCTTTTAATAATCATGAACATTTCTTGAAATCGTGTACATTTTTTTGAAATCCTAAACATTTTCAAAATTTGTGAACATTTTATTGTAATTTTTTTTCGAAAGTGGAACATTTTTCAAATTGCCGAACATTTTTTTGAATTGATGAACAGTTTTTTGAAATTCGGAACATTTTTTGGAAAAAGTGAACATCTTTTCAAAATCATGAACATTTTCTTGAAATCGTGAATATTTTTTCTGAAATCCTAAGCATTTTCTAAATCCATGAACATTTTTCTTAATCATGAACGTTTTTAATATTCACGAACAATCCTAGAAATTGTGTTCATTTTCTGGAAAACCTGAACATTTTTGAATTTTTCATGAATTTGTTGAACATTTTTTAAATTTGGAAACATTTTAAAAATTCTCTAACATTTTTTTTATACTGTGAACATTTTTCGTAGAAATTCATGAACATTTTTTGAAATTGTAAAAGAAGGGAATAGCTGAAAATTATTTTTGAAATTGCGAACATTTTTTGAATCCGTGAGCATTTATCATTTCCCGAACATTTTTCAAATCATAAACAATCTTTGAACTCACAAAAAATTTAACAAGTTTGCAACTTTTTCTGAAATCCCGTATTATTTTAGAAAATTAAAAAATCTGAAACAGGAAAAAAAAATGAAAAACGCAAGGGGCTCCCCCGCCCCGCACATGGGCCGGCCCATGAGCGCGCGCGGGCGAGCGGGGAGGGTGCGCCCTCCCGTGGCTGCTGGCGCCATAGACTGCCTATTTGACGGCACTCCTATTTGGAATTCCCTAACGAACGCCCGTTGCGTCAAGATGTCGATGTTTCGCAACTAGCGGTCGAGGGATGGATTGCAGTGGGCCGGCCCTTGTTAGCTGTTTAGCGTGTACACAAATCCTGTTTTTCAGGAGAGCTCCTGTTCGACGCTCGTGAGCGTCAAAACGAGCTGGTTTCGCTGAAGGTAGCGCGCAAATGGGCCAGCCCACTTCGCAGGCGCCGAGCGAATCGCAAAAAAAAAAAAGCGCATCGGCTGGGAGTCGAACTCCCAACGTAGCGATGCGTATTAGCAGTGCTAGCCAGCTAAGTTATAGAGTGACTACAGCTGATATATGGCACTACTTGATGTATAATCGAAAAGCGGCAGGTCCGAGTTTTTACAACTTTTTCATCATTTCTTGGACCCAAATTTGAACATTTAAAAAAAATGCAACCAAATGTTTGGAAATCTAATTTTTTTTCTAATATTCATTTTTAAGACGTGAACATTTTCTAAAATTGTGAACAAATTTCGAAAATCTGAACAATTTTTTTAACTGTGAACAATTTTTAAAACATAATTTAAAATACTCATTGAACGTTTTCTTATTATACCAAGAACATTATTCAAATACACTCTGAACATTTTTTTAAATATGATGAACATTTTTTCAAATGCACTTGAACAAAGTTTTCTATACACGATGAACATTATTTATACAGGGGTGAACATTTTTTTAAATGTACGGTGAACATTTTTCTTCAATACGGTGAACAAAAGGGAATACCGAACTTTTTTTGAAACGTGAACCAAATTTGAAAACAAGAACTATAATCAAAAAACTTGAACAAAATTTGGAATTTCAAACATTATTCTGAAAATTCTGAATAATTTTTGGAAATATTGATTTATGAAAAAACAAAATTAAAAACAAAAAACAGCAGAAAAAGAAAAGAAAAGGAAGAAATAAGCAGGAAGAAAAAGAAAAAGGAAAACGAAAAACAAAAATAATGAAGAAAACCGGAAAACCCTGTAAGAAACAACAAAACAGGGAAAAACCGGTTTAGGGAACCTTCTAGAAAGTTCCCAAAACTGGTTCCTCGCTGCTAGTGGGCCCGCCCATGTAGGTCGCCCCCTTCGCTTAGCGTCATATAGGATCCACCATTTTTCAGAAGGTTCAACCTCCGGTTTTTTCTGCTTTTAGGAACCTTTTAGAAGGTTCCTGAACAATTTTGTCTGGTTTCCCATTGTTGTGTGGTTTTTATTTTTTTATTTTTTTACCTTTTTTTATTATTTGTGTCTTTTTTCTTTTATGTTTCCTTTTCATTTCACTTTTGGTTTCTTTTTTCTTTTCTTTTTCTGTCTTTTTTCAAGTTTCGTAAATTAATTTTTTTTCCTTTTTTCTAATTTCTTGTTCACAAGTTGAAAAAAATGTTCAGGTATGTTTCTGGTTTCAAATTTTGGTCAGAAACTAAAAAAATGTTCAAGAATTTGAAAAATGTTCGGATTTCAATTTTTTGTTCGAAATTTCATGAAATGTTCCATTTTTTCGTGATTGCAAATTTTGCCAATAATTCAAAAAATGTCCACCTATCAGAAAATGTTCAAGAATTTTAAAAAATGTTCGCGATTTCTAATAGTTCAGAATTTCATGAAATGTGCCATTTTTTAGTTTTTGTTCATAAATTCGAAAAATGTTCGCGATTTCTAATAGTTCAGAATATCATGAAATGTTCCACTTTTCAAATATTTGTTTCTTTTTCAAAAACAATATTTTTGTTCAATTTTTCCGCTTCTTCTAAAAAAATCACATATTCAAAAAATGTTCCTGTCTCCGTTTTTTTTAGGAATTCAAGAAATGTTGGTACTTTTTGAAAATATACATTAAAAAGGCGTTCGGCCCAGTAACTAATTCAGATTAGCTACAGTGGCTACTTTCGGTTCGCTACAGTATGCAGTTCCGGTTCTACATCTACAGTTAATTCTTTAAGTCATGCGCTGCTATATGAACAACAGTACTGGTTATTTGGAGTGGCTAGTAGCGCGTGGTAGTACGCAGTTGTTCTCCGGTTCGATTCCTGGGTCGTTTGCGTTTCCTTTTTCTGATATATTTTTCGTCCCAAGTGTAGAACTAGATGGGCCGGCCCAGTCAGGTCCCTCTCTGTGCGTCACGCCGCCAATTTGACGCAAAGCGCCTCAAATAGGGGTCCCCTCCTATTTATCAACTTTTTTAGAAGAATCACTTTATTAAGGGATCACATGAATTCATGCCCCATTTTTGGGCCAGGCCTAGCACGATGATAGTAGGTGCACAACGTGCTCCTAGTGTGGCACACGCAGGCTTGCGACCCAAACATCTTTTTATTTCTTTTTGCCCCATTTGTTTTTTGGTTTTTGTATGTTTCAATGAATGCTTTAAAAAAGTACATAAATTGTTTTTATATTTATAAATACATAATTTTTTGTGAATTAAAAAAATTGTGCAATGAATTTAAAAAATTGTTAATGAATGCTAAAAGGATGGTTTTGTATTTTAAAAACATTTCCCAATTTGAAAACAATTCTTGAATTCTGAAAAAGAGATGTTCACAATTTTAATAAATTGTTACCAAATTTAAATGTTCCTCCATTTGAAGACTTGTTCGCAAATTCAAAATATGTGTGTGAATCGGAGTAATTGTTACAGATTTGAAACAATGTTAATGAATTAAGAAAAACGGCCAAAATTTTGAAAAACACATGAATTTGGAAAAAGTTCATGAATTTGAAAAATGTTGACAAACTATACAAAAAGGAAAAAGAAAACAGAAGAAGAAAAATAACTAGAAAAATCAATGCGAAAAAATGTACTTCCTCCAATCCATATTACTTTTCTTACATTTGTCTAGATACAGAAAAAAAAATATCTAAGACGGGTAATATGGATCGGAGGGAGTAGGAAAAACCTGCCGCGAGGTTTCGTCTTGGCTTTCTAGAAGGTTCATTTTTTATTATTTTTCGTCTATCGGTTTTTACCCCTTTTTCAATGTCTTTTTTTTATTTTCTGAAAAATCTTCTTTGAAGTTTAAAAATATTCAAAATATTTTCAAAAAGTAAATAAATACGATTTTGCAAAAATGTTTACAAAGATTTTAAAAACATTTCTTTTTTGGAAAATTGTACAAGCTTGTTAAAAATGCTCAGATTTTTTTAAAATGTTCAAAAAGTTTATAAATATCACTTTTTCTATTTTTTTTTTCTTTTTTTATTGCACTTTGTTTTTTGTGGAGAAAATTGAAGCTACGTACCGAGAATCATGGTATTGTGTGAATACAACACGGGCCGACCCAAGTCGCACACATGTTTGTTTGCCCATCCTTTTTGACGCAATGTGTCAGATAGGAGTTTGATACGCGTCAAATAGAAGCTCCCGAAATGAAATACATCGGAGTCACTTTCCCTCGTGCAGTTCGCCTCTCCCCTGGAGAGTTCCGCTTCCTCCGCCGCTCCGGGCTCTCCCCTCTCTTCCCCGGCCTAGCCGACGGCGAGTTGGGTCTCATCCCTTTTTTTGTTTCCTAGATAGTAGCTAGACTCAGGTTTAAAATTGGCGTCATGTCGTGTCTGTGCCATGTCAGAGCTCTCGAGCAACTCCAGGAGAACAACGTCTACTCCCTCCTTTCCGTTTTAGAGGGATTATCTAAAAAAATTGTGTTTTTCCGATTTAAAGGGCTCATCTTCATCTCCTTTTGAGATTTCGAGGCGCGTTAAATCTTTGCATGCAAGAATTAAAAAGGAACTCACCAATGCATGCAATGTTCCTACTCATCTAGTGGCCAAGCATGCATGCACTGTAATTAAAAAGGAGGGAGTACCTCCCAAGTTTGCTCTCCATGGATAAAGGTGGCGGTTTGTGGTAAATCCGGTGATAGCTCATTCAATAAGATAGTGAATCGATTGGATCTAGCAAGTTTGGAGGTGCTCCCCCCCCCCATGTTTTTGGTCGCCATGGTGGCGGACAATAACAACAAGGTGGCCTTGGCTCCAACCTCTTTAGTTTAGGTTGATGTGTCGGAGATGGGTTTTCGATTACGATCTGGATCTCATGTATCTGCTCTGTCTTGTGCCCATTCTCAACGACGCCCTACATCGGCCTCGACTGCTCCATCGTTCTAGACGGTCCTCCTTCTAGACCCGTTTCCTTTTCTTTAGGGGTTCCAGACGTCTCTCCTATTGTGAAAGTGAACAGATTTAACCCTCTTTAGAAACTTCAACACAAAATGAACCTGATATGAAAATATTTCACAAAATGACCCTTTTCATGATGTCCGAGGCTAGGGCGCCAAGCTAGATAGCATGAAGCCTTTACCTTGAGCGCCAAGCTAGACAACACGACACCGTCGGTAGATGTAGTTGTTGTGTCATCAAAGATGACGCCTCAGGCTAGGGCGTCATCCAAACTAGAAAGGTTGGGGTAGCTTTGATGCGCCGTTGGTGTTGTTGGGTTTTTATTTTTTTACTCACTCTATTTTAGAATATAAGGTGTATTAGTTTTTGGAAAAGTCAAACCTCTTTAAGTTTGATCAAATTTATAGAGAATTATATAAAAAATCCATAATATCAAATCAATATCATTAGATTCATCATGAAATAAAATTTCATATTTTATTTATTTAGTATTATGAATATCATTACTTTTTGTCTCTGAACTTGGTCAATGTTAAAGAAACTTAACTTTCCAAAAAAGGAATACACCTTATATTTTGTAACCAAGGGAATATTTAGTTTGACAAATGGGAGAGATGATGGAGTGTGTTATATTTATATTTATATAATCTGGTGTTTTGATGGGACTTTCGCGGTGTGATTCGTGTCATATGCTAATCAATTAATATTTACGTGGAGAAATTTCTACGTCGGTGGTTGCATGGACTATATTGTTGCTACCATTCAATGTCGATATTTTTGGCTCTGAACTTGGTCAATGTTGAAAAAAATGACTTTCCAAAAAAGGAATACACCTTATATTTTGTATCTAATGGAATATTTAGCTTGACTAGCGAGAGAAATAATGGAGTGTGTTTTATTTATATTTATATAATGTGGTGTTTTGGTGGGTCTTTCGCGGTGTGATTCTATGTCATATGCTAATCAACCAATATTTATGTGGTGAAATTTCTACGTCGGTGGCTGCATGTACTATATTGGTGCTAAGATATCATTTGGTGGCGCTTATTTTTTCTAGGTGGTGAGAGGGTACACGGGATTGACATGTTTTTGTAGGCGGTTGCTGCTAATTGATTTGAAAAAACCGTTGGCATGATCAAAATCGTGGACCAAATCCATAATTGCAATTGAATGAAAGAGCTCCAAAATTAGGAAGCATAGTGAATTAAAATAATTGAATGAGAGATCTCCTTGAGAAATTGTTGACTTGGTCAAAATCGGATGACCCAATTCTAAAATAGAGACCTTAATTATTGGGAGACTATAAAAATTAGGGAGTATAGTGTATTAAAATAATTGAATGAAAGAGCTTCTTGAGAAATCATTGGCGCAGTCATAATCGGATGGCCCAATTTCAAATTGACAACATCAATTGATTGGGAGGCCTTGCAAATTAGGGAGGTGAGTATTAGTATAAATAGTTCGCAATCAAAATCATAGATCAGATCCAAAGTTGCAATTGAATGGAAGAGCTCCAAAATTAGGGAGCATAGTGAATTAGAAGAATTGAGTGAGAGAGCTACTTGAGAAATTGTTGATCTGGTTAAAATCGAATTTTCAATTCTAAATTGAAGACCTTAATTAATTGTGAGGCTGTAGAAAATTGGGAGTATAGTGTATTAAAAGAATTGAATAAGAGAACTCCTTGAAAAATCATTGACCCTGTCAAAATTAGATGACCCGATAAGAAATGGAAGACCTTAATTGATTGTGGGGCCTTAAAAATAGGGGGCATGGTGTATAGTCTCTACTCCTAATGTCTCAGTTGGTAGTCTCCGCCGGTTAATTTTCGTCCCACCTTCCTTGGTTTATTTTCGTCCTCCTTCCCACCTCCCCGTATAAAAAAAAACCAACCAAAACCACGTAAGAGCAATGCCTCCCGTCCCTCGCACCCCTCGCACTCGCATGCCTGAAAAAAAAAACCAGCGAAAAAAATCTACGAAAAAAGACCTACGAAAAAAAAACCCCTCGATCTCAAACAATCCATCGCCACCCACCCACGACTCCATCACCCTGGCTAGGGTTCCTAGCCCCTCCTCCTCAGCCGCCGCTGCATGTGGCCGCTCGGAAGCCGACCTCACGGCGGCGAGGGACGACCTGCAGCCCGCCAAAACTCGCGGGGGTGGACGACATGCAGCCCACCAGATCGAGTAAGGGAGAGGAAAGGAGGCCATGGAGGCCGAGATGTCGGGGGGGGGGGGGGGGGGGGGTGAGGTCGTAGGAGGAGCGTCGCCGCCGTCGGCTTCGTCGGCGCGCAGGGGAGCAGATGAATCCCTTGCCGGATTTGACAGGGGAGAGGTCCCTAATGGCGGGGGTTGGTCGGGGGGAAGACAAGGGGAGCGAAGGGCCGCGGCGAGGCAAAGTTGGGCGGCGGCACGGTGGGAGGTGGATGGGACGCCGCGGTGCGGTGGGAAGAGGGGATGCACGGCGGCCAGGAGGAAGAGGATGAGCGGCGGCCGTCGGGCTTGGCTGGGGGAGTGGCGGCGCCGTGGGGTGGGGGAGGGGAGGCAAGCCAACCGGGATTGAGAGGAGGCGCGACGGCCCTGGCTAGCCGGTGGTGCGGGCCTGCGGGGTCGAGCAGCGCGGGGAGGTGACCACCGTTGCGCGGTGCCGTGGCGTTGCAGGGAGGTCGCCGTGGCGGGTGGCGGTGTCGGCAGGGGTAGGCGTGGGGGAAGGCCGGTCGGTGGAGGACGGCGGGCCGGCATGCCGCTCGAGGGAGGGACGCCATGGCTGCGCGGGGGCCTGTGGTGTAGGTTGACGAAGCTGGAGGGGGAGATCGGGTGGTTGCGTGGTCGTGGGCGTGGTGGGCAGAGTGGGGACTTTTGTTGGATTTTTAGCGGGGGGTTCGGTCCGTTGTGTGTTTGCACAGGTGTTAGCAAAATAAGCTTAGTGTTAGCAGAGAAGACTCACCCTATATATATTATTGGTAGTCTCCGTTCCAGGTTTATTTTCGTCCCACCTCCCACCACCATCTGTCCCTGGTTATTTTTCGTTGGTTATTTTTCGCCTGGTTTTTTACCTCCCCACTGTAATATACTGTTGAGTGAAGTATGGTTTGTACAGTATGGTTCGAATAAGATATTGTTTGTATACTGTTGAGTGAAGTATTGTATAGCTACTGTAAAGTGGGTGTAAGTTTTTATTGTGCATTTTTCAGAGGTTTGAGCGTTTGGACACAACCATATGTACAAGCTGAAGCCTTCATTTCGTTTTGACTTCTTATCTTGACTCAAATTTTGACATGCAGATTCTAGGTATGAATTCTCTATAATATTTCCATCTGGAAGCACAAAACCTGATAGAGTTGATTCGTGTAGGAAAAATACATGAAGCTTTGAAGTTTTCTCAAGAAGAACTAGCACCAAGAGCCAAGTAAACGGTAATTTTTTTATTAAAACATCTCACTTACCTTAGTTAAAAACCAGGGTTCAAAACTATATTAGTCAGAATACAGTTCTTGATGTCAGCTAGATTTCATTTTCTGGTAATACCATTTGTCGTTAAGAACATGCTCTTATGTTATATTTTATTTGTAAACTTTTGGCAATTTTTCAGCAAGCATTTCTTGAGGAAACAGAGAAAACTGTAGCAACTATTTGATGTTTCTCGACACTTGAAGACAACAAGTGAAGTTGTTGCTACCATCTTATAAGCCAAAGTCATGAGAAAGGTATGCACTATGTGGCAGAGGCATGCATATGATGCGATGCCCGTTTTATTTTCATATATATCTTACGATTTAATTTCACTGCAGTGTACCATTTGAAATTACAACAAATCTCTTTTTTTCTCTCCCCAAAAAGGTGGAGCCGCCCCTTAATTTCACATGATGATGTTCAACGGTAGTTGGTCAGTTGGTTCCCACATAAATTTGTTTATAACTGAAAATTTTAAGAAGAACTGAAGCATTCGTGCCTCAAGCTTTGGGTGTCATACTTAAAGGAACTTTGGATTACTGATCTTTGCAATGACAATACAAGACGATAATTAAATAAAAAAGGCTTCAGCCTGCCGTTGATTTTTACATGCAACTTTTTGTTATCATGATGTAATCTTACTCCAACTGCAAATACGTAAATGTTTAAACTTTAAATCGGATGCTATTTGGTTTCTATCCCAAGCATGCTTGTTGTGATGTGGTACGTATTTGAGTTGTCACTTGTGGTGTTGCCGTCGGCCGTGCGCTAGGCGTCTGTTCTACTGGAAGTCGCTCCCAGGAGGGCGTCCATGGTCTATGCCTCGAGAAGCAAAGAAGGGACTCCAACTCCATCATTGACACAGCAGCCGAGCAGAGTATGAAAGCATGTCAGTGATACAAATATTCAGTTGCCACGGCCATTGATACAACAACGGAGCAGATCACGAATGTCGGAGACACGATGGAGGTGACGCTACCTTTCTTGCCTTGTCATCATGCAGATACTGGTAGTTTAGATGTTGTGTAGGTCGGTAGGTGATTGCATGTGCAGGAATTTGCCACTCCGCGGAGATCTCAGGCTCAAGCCCATCTGAAGTGCAGAATTTTGGTAAGATAATCATCATTTCGATTCCTGCTTAGTAGCCTTTTTATGGACACATTTGAGAGTTGTCACAGTCCACAGGAAAATACTACTTTTGATGTTGAATGATACATACTAATTCATATTAATTTTATGGTGAAGGTCGATGTAAATGATTTTACTTGAGCAGACACTTCCTCCCGTCTGATTTACCATCAGTATTGGATGTCGTTCCTATCACACAACAAAATGGGCAAGGTGTGTTTCATAATTGTCATGCTTTATTTTAGATGCTCGTGTTATGATTACTGGATGACACACCTGCATACTGCAGAACAATGGCATGCATTTGACCACCGAGTAAAGGAGCATTTAGTATTGTTGAGAAAGTACTTCTTAATAGTACTGAAACTGAAATTCAATTGTTAAAACATGTAATCATTCAGCTTTTTTGTAGCTACATCTATGATTACCATGTTACATAACAAAGTGATATACTACTTGCTATTTCACCACAACCGGTGATGACTTTAAGTTCAGTGTAGGAAAAATTGATGAAGTCTCCTAACTGGAACTGGGTAGTTGATCCTTTAAATGGTGATAATGGTCCAGGAAAACATTCTCTACAAACTCTGAAAGTTTAAAATGGACACCTAATTACTATGTGTGGATTATCAGGTTCTTGTAGTTTGTCTCCACATCGGTTGTGCACAAGGAGTCTTCTTTTTCTCTTATGTATGAATGTGTAATCTGCTTTTCTCCAATGGCACAATTTCTCAAGTTCAACATTAGTGTGGTTACTGCCTTTTTTTCACTCTATTAAAAAATGGATTGGGTTCTACCATCGAAAACGATAACGGATAAAAATGGATTGGGCACTTTAAATAAATAACTATATGTTTTTAATCCTCATTCTTCAATCCTTTAGGATTCGTGCAATTTTGAGTGTCTGCATCTGCATGCTATTTTGGGTTCTTAGGTTTTTTTATCTCAATCTTTGTATAGGACTGCAACTTCTTAAGTGTGGGAGCTGAAAAAAAGAGAAGAGCATGCCTAATCCCTCCAAATAAAAACATATATATCACATGCCGCTTTAGAGACGCATCACCAATGGAACAATTTACTAACTTACATGCTTAGGCAGGTTCATAGGTTGATAGCAAGGATCTTATGTGCTGTTTTGGTTTAATTTGATACAAAAAAAATCTCTACAATTTGTTGATATTAAGGAATGATAACTGAAAACTTCTAGAGGTTTACATCTGTGGAGTTGTCTAGAAAATGGACTGTAAAATGTTTTTTATGTGGAGGCATAAAGATTAATTCACTATTTTATTTTCGGAAAACAGTTGTTTACTCGCCAATTTGTATAGTTAAATCCATCTATTAAGGATACATCATTGAAAAGTATTATTTTTTTACTTCATTCAATTTCTTAGTCGGGTGTTGAAATGTTGGGAGATTACAAAGTTCATGCTCTATTCACACATGGTGGAGGCAACCCAACAAGTTGTTACAGGAGCCAGCAGAGAAAGGAGTTGAGGAACCCGCATCATGGGAGAGTCATCGAGGGGCATCCGGATAAAGTGAGACACTGCATTGTACATATATGGTCAGAATATATAACCATATTCTACATACAATGCACGCTGAGTATTCTTTGTTGCACATTCTTAAATCTTTCACGTGAAATCTTCATGCTAACAATATACATTGCTCGTGCAGGTTGGTTATAAGATGAAAATGAAAATTTTATTGTACTTGTTGAAGTACCGTGCGAACGAAGCTAAAGACAACATTCCCAACGTTGTATGGGAATATCTCAAACGTAGCAAGTAGAATTTAGTTTGTAATAGATAATTATTTGGATCATTGCCCGTTTTGTATGTACATCGTCAAATTACATTGCAAATGAAGCGGATTTCAATTATTTTTCAATTGTTGCGGGCTATCTTTTCTATACATGTAAATTTTCACATGCATTATATATTTATTATTTTGACGGGGAACTACAGACTTACTCCCGGCTGAACTATACGCATTATATTTATATATGTGTAATCAGAAAACAAAGGCCCGTGGCAACGCACGTGCTTTCTACTAGTATAGGTATATATATGAGTCAATTTGTGAGAAAAAAAATCAGATCGGTTTTATTTTGTGCTTAAGTTTTAAAGAAGGGTCGAGCATACAGGCGCTCGATATCTGTCCCGCTCGTTCCAGCTTTGCGATTCTGTTTATTGAATGCGTCTGGCACGTCACGGGTCCACCAGGGACAGAGAAAATGTAGTATACACATCAATACGGGCCTATCTGGTGGGCCATCTTTTGCACGGACGTTTGTGCTCTGCGGACGGCGAGAGGCAGAGCCGTGGCTCGAGATGTCGCCGGCGTCCTGATCCGTGGATCAGAATTCATGCTTTCCAGTTACGCCGGCAGCGGGTGCAGTTAATGCGGGTGCCGACAGCTATCTCCTACCTCCAGTCCTTGGATCTTGGATTCTTAAGAGCTGTGAAGCGGTCGAGATAACTCCTGTGACAAAGCGATCGATTGCCCGATCCGGCGAGTATGGAGTTCTTGATGCAGGTACGGATCTGCTCGCTCTCATTGCTTGTTCGCCATCTTCTAGATTTATGATTGTCAATAAATCTAATCAGTCTGCCCACAAAATGCGGAAGCAGCAGAACTCTGCTAGAGGTCAACGAGAACAACGTCCCCACGAGTCCTCTTCAGTACCCTGTGAGGATGCCGCCGGCCGTTGCGTTGCCGACGCACAGATTTGTGCTGCTGAGGCTGCTCCAGTGGCAGGCAGTGGAGACAAGCGTCAGGGTTCAGAGAACTCCATAGAGCATGTTGACCCGAAAACTCCTGGCTGGATAAAAGGTACTCACAGTTGGATTGAACCAACTTATGTTTTGGTTAGATCAATTAGTTCAGAAACATGTGATTGGGGGAAATCTGTACATAGGAATACTAATAGTAATTACCATGACTTTGACTGGATTGTGAAGCTTACACAGGATAAACTGTATTGACTGAATTGAGCTTGTGTAGAAGTAATTTAGGGTTGGTTCAATTTTTCCTGGGTACTGGATATACATGGTTGGTTTGTTTCCGTTGCAAACATTGCATGTCTAGGAAAAAAAGTTGGTGCTGGATTGTTATGGTTCCATGTTGGAATAATGTATGATAAAAAAAAGCTTGAGTAAAAAAGAATTAAGTGTTGATAGTAGATATCCTCACTTTTGTATGTAAGCATTTCGTAACAGGACTGAAGTACAAATACTAGGTATTGTCATGACTACTACATGTGCAGATTGATTAGGTTATCGTGGAATCATTCTATTTAATTATGTTGAGTCTATCTTTAATGTGTCGTACGAATCTGGGTGTGAGCATTATAAGTGAAGAAGATTTTACTCTAGAATGGGACTGACTCCTGTACTTATTGTGATTGATCTGCAGAGTGAGGGTTGGGGCTGCTGCATTAGGCAGAGCACCATGCCCTGATAGGATTTCAGCACTGGAGAAAACAATCAGGGAGTTTGCAGAGCAGCCTGGTGACATTGTAATCGTGCCCCATTCATATGTTTGTCAGGAAGTACATAAGGTTGCTACGAGGAGAAAAGAACCCGAATTGTAAGCTTCTTGTTACATGAGGAACACCATTTTTGGTGTAGTGTGAATTATAAAATGCCATGAACGATGATATCAATTCAACTAATGAATCAGGGAATGTGCCGGCAGTCTTATTAGTTATTACCTCCAGCCAAGAGGATGGAAATGGGAAGGCCTACAACAAGCCGAGAAAAAGCGTCGTATGACTGAGTAAGAGGATAAGATTTTGCACGATTTGTCGGGGACAGGGTCACAGTCAGACAACCTGGCCTGATCGCGGGGATGTGCCAAAACAGGCTCGGAAGCCAGGAAGATGTAAAAATTGTGGCGTTGAAGGGCATCATTGCCACAAATCGGCTGAGCTTAGACTGAAGAGTTGATCTGATTAATTACTTGTTATGTTGAGCTGCACCACATGAAAAAATTGAAGCTGTGTTGTACCTGAATACTTATAAGTTGTGTTGTTTCAGAATAAACTTAGCTTGTCTGTAAAACGCCTGGATGTCAATTTGCCGTGCTTTGTCTGAGGATCTCCACACTGAACTACTTCGTACTTACTGTCTGCTGTTTATGCCCGTTGCTGTAGGATTAAGAACTTTTCTGTGGATCCCCTGCCTGCATGAATTTCGAGACGCAAGCTCGGGTTTGGTGCTTCATGAAATGTTCAGATATAAAACGCCGGACAAAGTTGCCAAGTCCTTCTGTGCGACCTTGCGATTCAAATTTTGATCAGTGGATCAATTTGGTTTCTTCATCAGTGGATCTGGAGTGACCAGCTCTGAAGACTGCTCGCTAGACGGGGTGCTCTCGTTATACGTAAGTCTGACTTTAGTCTTGCCAGCTAACACCTCTACCTCTTTATCTTTAGACGCCCATGATTTGCACATCTCAGGCAGATGGAGCTTCAGAGGCGTCAGTGAATCAAGGGGCACAGTCTGAGCCAAGCGAGTCTAACTCTTCAGTGGTTTCATCGCTGTCAGATAATCAAGGGCCACGCCTGAGTTCGCTTCCACCTGTTAATGATGAGATAGTCTAGCTGATTGGCGGTCGTACATGCATTGCTATGTTAGGGCGTTGGGATTATGCTTGCATGCATGGATTTATTAAGGGAAAAGCGTTGTTGCCCACTCAGCGGCTGGTCCTACTGTAGCATGCAGAAAGTCATGCAAGCTCATGCATGCACAAATTAGACCGTGTGAACGCATATGATGTTCACTGTTCATGCAAGGTGCCGGCGTTAGTCTAGAATCTGTGTCGAGGCGGCTCAGATCGTCTGCCTCCTCCTGATCCACGTCGGGCATGCCTGACGGCGTAACAAGAGGTGCATCCGCCTAGTGGGCCATGGGCTGTAATAAAAAAATCAAGTACTTAAATTGGAGCTAGACCCATACGTCCGGCGGTGTGCATCACGAGAGAACCATGCGGTACAGATAACAGGATCACTGCTGCTCGGGATCACAATAGTACTTTCGGTCGAATCTGTCCATTTTCCCTTCTTTTTTTCTGAACCGTTCTCCCTCTCCTGTTAAAAGGAGGAAGGGGTGGGGAAGTGGGCTCTCGTATCAGCCCCTCGTGTCCTCGCAGGGCCGTGTACTAGCCCGTGTGGTGCACAAAGGAAGACGTCAACGTAGCCCAGTGTTTGTACCCAGACTGAGGTCACTCAGAAAAAAATATTCAAACTGAGAACTGAGGAAAAGAAAGGGACACCGATCGGTCCACCAGTAATCTGTGGAACACACACACACACACACACACACAAAAAAAAAGAGTAATCCGAGAAGGGTGGAGCGTCAGGGTGCAACAAGGACCGTGTCACTTTCAGATGTACCAATTGCCCGGAAGCTATTGATTGCTCGCTTGCTTCTCCGGATGGTTAACCAGCGAGAGAGAAATTTGTTGTGGAGTAGTATTACTCCAAGCGCAGCCGATGAGCAGAGCTGACATACTGTAGCATCAGAACAAGTTACCTTTGCTGTCGCTGTCTCGGTGGTGGCGTATGGATCGCACTCGAATGTGATCGATAGCCAGACGTCTCGCACCTCCTGTTTGTCTGCTTTTGATTGAAGCCTGAGATTCCGTGACGTGGACACAGCCCGAGCAACAATTTTTCCCTTTTACAAAATGGTCTGACTTCGATTTGTTGATTAGCCTTGGATGATGTAAAATGCATCACACAAAATGTAAAATTTATATCACCGAAAATAGGTTTTAGAGCATCTACAACCAGACCACCAAAACACGTCCCAAATGCCTGGACGGGCTGCCCGAGCAGTGACTGAACCAAATATTGTCACCCAACCAGACTCCGTATATCCGGCCTAAGCGCCCGGACTGACCGGCATTCCCCATATCCGGCCCATATCTGGGGTGGATATAGGGAGGCTCGAACGCGTCCGGGCACGCCCGCTATGGCCCGCGCCGCCCCCACCCCATAAAAACCACAACCGACGAACCCTAGCCTCACTCCTATCTCTCGCCCGCTCCGCTCCTCTTCTAGTATGTTCCCCTTCTCGCCCGCTTCGCTTCAATCCGCCCACCATGGCTTCGGTGAGCTCATCGGACTAGGAGGAGCTCACGCTACGCATTGCTCTCCACTGCTCGCAGATGGACCGGGACGGGAGCTCCTCCTCGCCGGCAACAAGCTCGTCATGGGTGGGCATCACCTTGTCTGCCGCGTCCCGCACGCGGCCAACGCGCTCCCCGCTGTCCCAGGCCAGGCGTCACGGCGGGCATCGCCGCCCCGCACAGCCATCAGCTGCCCTTCATGGTAGCCAATGTGTGCCGGTGCCAGTGGCTCCCAACTCGCAACCGTGGCTATGACAGCCGGAGACAGAGGGTTGCGCTTATCCGATGGCGATGAGGGTGGCGACGCAAGGCTTTGGCTCCGCTAGATCTCCGACGGAGGCGCTACCGCCTGCCCCCGATGACGACAAGGCGCTACGCCTTGCAATTCGCCGTTCTTACACGTTGGCGGAGATGAACGCCCGCCACCAGCGTCGCAAGAATGCTGCGGACCTCCGTCGGACGTTGGAGGAGTCGGAGAAGCTCACTCGGAAGATGTCCGAGGCGGCGGACAGAGCTGCGCGTCTCACGGCGGAGCAGAATCACGTCGCTTGAGGCATGACAGGCTACATCAGTTCAGACTCAGACGATGACAACGGCACGATGACGGACGACGCCCTGCCCGCAGCTGACGCGTACATGGAGGACCACAGCTGAGACCGCAAGGGGAAGGGTCGAGCAAGGAATTGGTGAACTCCGGCCGCCCCTCGCTATGTTTATGTAAGTTTAAGTTGGATGAACTCTGCCCTTTTGGTGAACTGCAGCTATGTCCGACGTCGGATTTCGCATGTTTTATGTTTTCTTCTATTGATCCACGTACGTTGCATATTCGCAAAAAAAGATATCCACATACGTGTAACACCCCTGTGTAATAACCACTATGATCAGCTGCTAATATTGCCAAGTCATATCATTTGCAGTGCTTAAACAAAGTGGTTAATCAAAGCAACTCAACTCCATTTTAAAAAGCAACTCAAAATCAAAAGTGAAATATGAAGTTGAACAAACTCTGTTGGGAAAATGTTCATTAAATGGCAAATAATCCAGGAACATTTCTAAAATCATCATCAATAAAGTTGGAGTTAGACAAGTGACTCAAAAAAGATGAAACAACACCAAAACAGAATATTTAAATCCATTTAAATTCATTTCTAATCCAAAT
Organism: Thinopyrum elongatum; assembly: GCA_011799875.1. Taxonomy (NCBI): domain Eukaryota; kingdom Viridiplantae; phylum Streptophyta; class Magnoliopsida; order Poales; family Poaceae; genus Thinopyrum; species Thinopyrum elongatum. The sequence continues at coordinate 341,229,895 of CM022301.1, forward strand.
GGAGTCCAATTCTGCCCAAACCAGTTTTTGGTGGAAGGAAATGTTGCATTGCAATATTTGGGTCAACTCTCACATTTTACAAAAGTGTAAAAGTGCCCTAACTATTTCAGGACAGAAATGAAATAGAGAAAAGGAAAAAAGAAAAGGAAAAAAGGGAAGATGGGCCACTGTGCACTAGCCTAAGTGCACAGTACCTAGAGTACAACCCACCAGGCCCATGTCGTCGTCTCTCTTCTGTGCGTGTCGCCGTCGTAGTGGGCGCGAGCGCGCGCGCCGGTCGCGCACCGACACGCCGACGCCACCGACGCCCGGAGCCGACGAGGGGATAAGGCCGACGCCCCTCCACTCCTCCCTGGCCTCTCCGTCATTCTCCCCCTTCTCCTCTCGCTCGCTCCGCCTCTCTTCCCTTCTCAGATCCGGTGCCCGAGCGCCCCTGTAGCCGCGATCCGCCGCTGCCGTGGCCAACGGCCTTCCCACCTCGTCTGAGTGTGCCTGGGAGGAGCGCCGTGGTCGACTACGCCTACTGGAGCAGCTGGAGGTAGCGGAGGAGCGCTGCTTCGTCCACGAGCTTCGTCTTCAACCTCGGGTCGCCGCTGTTCGTCCTCGTCCCCGGCGACGTCTCTGCGGCTCCTAAACTGTCACCGGGCCACCGTGCGCCTTCACTGTGAGCCACTCCTCCCTCCTCATCTCTCTGTGGCTCCGCACGCACGCGCTGGCAGCTTCTCCAAGCGAACCCGAGCCCGTCGCCGCGAAGCCCGTCGCCGGCAAGCCTCCGGTGACCCAACGAGCTAGGGGTCGAGTCGAACGCACTCACCGCATCGCGTAGAACACGCCTAGGCCTCGCGCTCGAGCTGCTGCGCGCCGTAGCTTCGTTTTCGTCGTAGGCCCGTATACGCCGTCGCTTTTGCTCGTCGTCGGCGCCGTTTCCGGCCGAGTCTGGCTGCGCCACCGCCACCGTTCGACGCGGCATCTTCTGCCCGTTCGAACGAGACCAACCGCGGCCGATTTGATGGCCTGTAGGTGAAACCCGACGCCGGGCCGTGTCCTCCGCCGCGTCTGGAGGTCACCGGCGTCGAGTCGCCGGTCGCCGCCGACGTGGCGAGGCCGGGTCCCACCTCAGTGTGGCTGCCTGCGGGCCCGTGGGGCCCCAGTTGACTGGGTTGACCCAGTCAACTGCTGACTGGGCAACCCAGTGAGGCTGACACGCGGGCCCCACCACTTTTTAGATTAAGAAAAACATTTAAATAAATATAAAACTGATTAATTAGGCTAATGTCTCACTGACATGTGGGGCCCACCCCTCTAATCACTCTGTTAACTGAAATAATCCACTGTTAGTCTTAACAGAGACTGACATGTGGGTCCCACTGGACCCACATGTCATGTTTGACTGGTCAGCGACGCTGTTGACCACTGACATCACAGTGACGTCATGCTGACGTCATAATTCATTTTCTGTAAATAAAGTAATTCCAAAAATACAAATAATCTTTGAAAATTAATAACTTTTAAACCGTAGCTCAAATCGAAAAAGTTAAAACATGAAAGTTGCTCAGAACGACGAGACGAGTCTGATCGTGTCGTCTGTTTCTTCATCAGAACCCCATACGTAGAAGAACTCGTAACTCCGGACCCGTATCCGGCAGATGAATAGTGCACACACCCTGGTTATTAAATCCCAAATTAATTCTAAAAATAACTAAATTGACTTAGATGCATATTTAGGCAACCCTGCACTGCATCATAGCATAGCACGCACCGTGTTGCATTTGTTTGCATTATGTTTACCTGTTTCTTCCCCCTCTTCTCTCTCGATTAGACCCCGATGTTGACGTAGCTCCCGAGGCAGACGCAGCTCAGGAGTACGACCACGTCCTCGATTAGAACTGCTACTGCTACTGTTTTCCTATATCTGCTGCATAGCCTGATTATTGTAACCTGCCTTGCTACCTTTCTGGTTATCCTAGACTGATTAGTATAGGCTGGGTAGAGTCCCGACAGAGACCCCCACTTGATCCCGACTGCCCCACTGGATGTCAGAAGACCCGCTCATCGGGATTGAAGACCAGGCCCCGGCACCGCACGTCACTTTCCCCTTTAGTTGCCGACACTGCTGGGTTACCGTCGAGTGCCGAAGGTGATACCTCGTCAGCACTTCTGATGATAACCTTGTAGGTTAGTTAATCGGTCGTGGTAAGCGAGGGTGATTCCTCCTACACCACCCCCGATAACGACGTCGTCGTGCAACACCTCAAGTGTGGACCTCGAGGGTGATTCCTCCTTCGTTCACCTTGACTTTAACATCAGGTGGGATTCCATCGAGGGTGATTCCTCAGGATTCCCCTGGTGTCAGACACACAGATACTGTTGTTGATTTGGCTTGCACTAAACCATGTTACTAAAGACGGGTCGGCCCTGAGGGGTACCCGCGCGAGCTTAATGCGAAGTGATGTGGAGTCGGGTTGACCTGAGATGGTGCCCGCGAGATAACTACGAGGCGTGGCCGGGCATTCTTAGCCCTTGCCGCAAGTCCTCGAGACGGGGCGACGGGGTCACATCGATCGTGAGTCTCTGCTCGTTTCCGCGCGCTCCTAATCCACTACGGTTTGGATATTTGATCCGAGGGGCCTCTGGCCTGATAGCACTAACCATCACGTGGGCATAGTATGGGCGTTTTGCGTCGTATACTTCAGCCGAAGCTTAATAGACGTCAGCAACTGAGCGGCACACGCTGGGTTGGACTGGGAACGCAACCGCGCTTGTATTAAGGGGTTGCTAGGTCTGCTCACCGGCGGTGTACGCAACGTGGAGGAGCATCCGGGGCGATGGCCCAAGACCCCTGGGGTCATAGGTTAGTCCGGCGTGCTGACCTCTCTGTTAAGTATTTGGTCGGGTTGCGGCGTGTTGCTTAGCCGAGGGCGGGCATGACCCAGTAAAGTGTGTCCAGCCGGAGTTAAGCAAGCGTGGTGGGTAAGTTGGTGCACCCCTGCAGGGAAGAAACTTCTATCGATAGCCTGTCCTACGATAACGGACACTCGGAGTTGTATCCCGATCGGTACAACTAGAACATGTGATGAGAACTGGATAGTACGGCTCTGGGATTGCTTTCTCGCAGGGAGTCGAGAAAGGATCTCAGGTCGAGGTTGATGATACTACTACTACTTTACATTATGTTCATCTGCTCTCTTCTATTGCTGCAAGACTGTCGAAGATTGTTGAAGATGCTAGTCTTCGATAGGACTAGGCTTTCCCCCCTCTATTCTGGCATTTCTGCAGCCCAGTCCACATATACAGCCATTCCTTTGACAATGTTGCATATGTAGTGTAGATCCTTGCTTGCTGAGTACTTCGGATGAGTACTCACGTTTGCTTTACTTTCTTTTTCCCCCATATTCCATTTGATGCCACCAGACGACGGAGCCCCTGAGCCAGAAGCCCCAGCCGACGACCCGTACTACTACCCGCCTGGCGAGTACTACTACTACGAGGAGCCGTTTGACGACCAGGAGTAGGATCGGAGGGTCCAGGGCAGGAGGCCTACGCCTTTCGATCGTAGTATTTTATTTTACCCCGCCTCTGTGAAGGCCTATTTCTCTCTCTGTAATATATCTGTACTCAGATATCTGATGCTTCCGCTGACACTTGTATGCCATCGAGCTATGTATTCGAGCCCTCGAGGCCCTGGCTTGTAATATAAAGCTTGTATGACTTTATTTATGTTTTAGAGTTGTGTTGTGATATCTTCAAGTGAGTCCTTAGGCTTGATCGTGCGCATTTGCGTGTATGGTTAGTGCACGATTAAGCCGGGGTCATCACAGGTTGGTATCAGAGCCGACTGCCTCTAGGTATCCCCCTTCCCAATTCCTTGGCCGAAGTTGAGTCTAGTGGTCAAAAACTGTTTTACTAACTTGGCTGTGTGGCTTACGGGCCCACGTCGCCAACTGGGTGGTATTAGGATCTTTTATTTCTCGTCTTTACTCTGGGATTCTATTCTCTCATCTATTCGGGTTTAATAAAATTTACTAACACCGACATTTAGGATCTCGTTAATTCTATCCACCCGGAGAGCTGGATTTAGTGCGATTTCCCTGTCTTTGATCTGATTAGTCTGATAATCATTTTCCTTTCCATTGTTTTGTTTAACCTTTCCTTCTGAGATCGGTTATATTTCTCATTGTCTTATGACAACCCTGAACTTCTCTGTTTCAGATGGATCGACTGTTTCCACCGCGGCCTACGACCCAGTTAGTGCTTCGCACTTGGGCTCGTGATGCCCCTGGGTTTCCAGCTGTTTTGATCGCCCTCCTGAGTAGACTGGGTTACCGCTGGTATCCCAAGTACATGGTCTATGAGGTTTACCGCGAGTTCAACCAGGAGCAGTACTATGCTGAAGTTCGGATCTATGATCAGCAGAATGACTCGGACACCGAGCTACATCTTTTTCACGGAATAGGCGTGACGATTGAGATGGCAGTACATGATGCCGCCTACTCTGCTGTCGCACGTCTCCGAGGAGAGCACAATGCTAACTTGGATGATTCTGTGTTTCGGTACATTCCGTATGCACCTGTTGGAGATGCTACTGGATTCTACACAGCTATGTGTGCCCCGTATGAGTCTCGACGCTACGACCCGCAGGTTCTGATTCAGTGCACTCAGGCTCTGGATCGCACTGTTCGGGCTCTTGCCGTCGAGTTGTTCGCCACTCGAGCACGTTACTACGAGGCTATGACACAGTTGCTACCAGCTGTTCGTGCAGGGATACATCCGGAGTATATCCTTTACCCACGCAGGACCGAGATGCCGCCAGGTATTAATTGGCCTGCAGTGGGAGGTCACACGCCTGCACGTGGACCTCTTCTTACAGTTCGAGACCGGGTTCTGCATCAGAGTGCACATGGAGCACAGGATCCTGCCGCGACGAACATTCGTCGTCCGCACTTGCAGTTACCCCGTTTCAGTGGTTTTCTCCGATGCTGATGTAGCCTTTGCTATGTCACGTTGTGTACTTCCTTACCGCGTGCCTGCGTGCCGCCTAGTGTGTCTAGCTTTTCAATTTGCGCCGTTATGCTGCCCGATTGTAACCGACTGTGTATGGATCTGTATGTCTTAATGACTACTTTTAGCATCTATTGCACTCTTTCAATAATGTCGAGTTACATCATGTTTATTGTTAAACACTTGCATAAGCTATTGCTGAAATACCCCTGTTGAAATAGCAGGATGGCTGACAACAACCCGCCACCGCCGCCACCACCTGATTACATGGCAGCGATGATGCAACAATTTGAACTCAACCGCCAGTTTATGACGGGGATTATGCAGCAATTCCCTCGTCCTGATGCTAATCAGCAGCCACCATCCATTACCTTGCCAGAGTTCATGAGGCTCAGTCCATCGTTTTTCCGCAACACAGTCAACCCACTAGATGCAGATGACTGGCTGCGTGACATCTCCCATGAGATGGAGTCCGCTGGTGTCGCCCAAGTTAACTATGTCACTTTTGCGACTTATCTTCTGAAGGGTCCCGCAGCCCAATGGTGGGCCACCCACCGACAGACTCTGCCGCCTGGTACTGTCGTCACTTGGGCAGAGTTCAAGATTGCTTTCCGAGCCCGCTACATTCCTCTAGCTGTCATAGCTAGGAAGAAGGCTGAGTTCCGTAGCCTTGTTCAAGGAAACAAGACTGTGGAAGTCTATCAGCGCGAGTTTCTAGACTTATCTCGCTACGCTGAAGAGGACATTCCTACTGATGAACGCAGACAGGAGAAATTCTGTGAAGGACTGCATCATGATATACAGTTGGCCCTGCTTGTTCAAGATTACCCTGATTTTGCCACTTTGGTGAATAAGGCTATTATGGTTGAAACTGGACTTAAGAAGCATAAAGAAGCGTCCAGACGCACCCGAGAAACAGGCTCATCTTCGGGCTCGTCTTCCCAGAAGCGACGCATCTGGTTTCCCCAAGGCATGTTCCGTTCAGCAGCTCCTGCGAACAGGTCCTCTTATGCTGCACCACGTCTGCCACCTCCACCACCGAGGCAGCCCCTGCCAGCTCCAGCACCTCGAGCTCCAGCACCTCGTCCTGACAGTGGACTATGCTTTAAGTGTGGCAAGCCAGGTCACCGTGCTAGAGATTATTCTTAGAATCAGAATCAACTGGCTCTTCCTTCTGCTGTCCGTGGTATTCCTCAACATCGCAACAATAATGCCAGACCTTCTTATGGTCATGGGCAGTACTACCACGTCAACATGTCCGAAGCTCCAGATCAACCAGATACTGTGATGGGTACACTTCTCGTTAATTCAGTACCAGCTTCTATTTTATTTGATTCAGGAGCATCGCATTCCTTCATGTCAGAACATTTTGCACGCATGCATGACATTAAATGCGAATACATGAACACACCCTTATTGGTACATACTCCCGCGGGTGGTTGCCGAACCTCTGCGGTTAGCTATAATGTTCCCGTTGAAATCGAAGGGTTGGAGTTCAGTGCGTCTCCCATTATTCTGAAATCTTCCAAGATTGACCTTATTCTGGGAATGGATTGGTTGAAGGCCCATTACGCCTCAATCAATTGCGCCACCAAAGTTGTTCACCTCTTGCACCCCTCGAATGAGATGGTGAACTACCATGCTCATATCACCCAGAACGCCGAGGCTCAAATCTATGCCTTGAACGCGTTGAACGCTTCCCCGCTTGATGGGATCGAGAATATCCCAGTTGTCTGTGACTTCCCGGATGTCTTTCCAGAAGAACTTCCAGGAATACCCCCTGCTAGGGCTGTCGAGTTCGTCATCGACTTGAAGCCTGGCACCACTCCTATTGCGAAACGTCCCTACAAGATGCCTCCGCACCATCTTATTGAACTCAAGGAAGAAATTGATAAATCCTTAAGGAAAGGTTTCATTCGCCCTAGTTCCTCTGCCTGGGGAGCACCTTCTCTCTTTGTCAAGAAGAAAGATGGTACGAATAGGTTGGTCCAAGATTACCGTCCTATCAACCAGGCAACCATTCAGAATAAATATCCTCTTCCCCGGATCAATGACTTATATGATCAACTTGCTGGATCTTCGGTGTTCTCTAAACTCGACTTGAGGTTGGGTTATCACCAGATCCGTGTCCGTGAAGAGGATATTCCGAAGACTGCATTCGTTACTCGCTATGGTTCATACGAGTACACCGTCATGTCGTTTGGCTTAACAAACGCTCCAGCTACCTTCTCCCGCTTAATGAATTACATATTCATGGATTACCTCGACAAATTCGTCGTGGTATATCTGGATGATATTCTGGTTTATTCGAAGAACAAAGAAGAACATGCTGAGCACCTTCGCCTTGTTCTAGAGAGACTTCGAGAGCACAAGTTATATGCCAAGTACTCTAAGTGTGAATTCTGGCTTTCTGAGGTAACCTACCTTGGACATGTCATTTCCAAGGATGGTATCGCAGTTAACCCGGAACGAGTTCAGGCTATTCTTGACTGGACCCCTCCGAAGAATGTCAAGCAAGTCAGAAGTTTTCTCGGGCTTGCAAGTTATTGTCGCCGTTTCATCGAGAATTTCTCCAAGATTGCTAAGCCCCTGACTAATCTGCTCCACAAAGGCGTTAAGTTTGAGTGGACAGACAAATGTCAGGAAAGCTTCCAGACCCTCAAAGACAAGCTGACATCTGCTCCAGTCCTTGCTCCTCCAGACTCTCGCAAAGATTTTGTGATCTTCTGCGACGCCTCTCGCCAAGGACTAGGTTGTGTCCTAATGCAAGAGCGAAGAGTAATTGCTTATGCTTCGCGACAATTGCGTCCACATGAAGAGAATTACCCAGTGCATGATCTTGAACTTGCTGCTGTGATTTATGCTTTGAAGCAGTGGCGTCATTACCTTCTTGGTAATCGGTGTGAGATTTACACCGATCATCAGAGCTTGAAGTACTTATTCACTCAACCGGAACTTAATCTTCGTCAGCAGCGTTGGTTGGAAACAATCACCGATTATGACTGTGGTATTTCCTACACTCCTGGCAAAGCTAATGTGATGGCTGATGCCTTGAGCCGCAAGTCATATTGTAGTAACCTCATGGTAAAGCAAGCTCAAACCCAGCTATATGAAGAATTGCGCAAGCTAAACCTCTGCATCGTCCCGCAAGGTTCTCTTAATAACCTTGTGATACAACCAGATCTTGAGAAAGCTGTCAAGATTGCGCAAGCTAAAGATGCCGAAATTGGTCTAATGAAGAAAGAGCTTCACCTTCAAAAGTACAGGGATTTCTCGATTGCTGAAGATGGAACCTTGTACTTCCGAGACCACATTGTAGTACCTCGCTTCGAGCTGATGACTGACAAAGTCATGAAGGAGGCCCATGATACACCGCTATCTATCCATCCGGGTAGTACCAAGATGTATCGAGATCTTCGTCAAAGGTACTGGTGGTCTAGAATGAAGCAAGATATTGCTCGATATGTTGCCGAGTGTGACGTTTGTCGTCGCGTGAAGGCAGAACATCAGAGACCTGCTGGAATTCTGCAACCACTTCCTATTCCTCTGTGGAAGTGGGATAAAGTGCAAATGGACTTCATTACTGGTCTTCCCAAGTCTCAGAAGGGTCACGATGCTATTCTTGTCGTCGTCGACCAACTCTCCAAGGTTGCACACTTTCTGCCAGTTAAGGAGACTATTACTGCTAGTCAGTTAGCAGAGCTATATATCTACAGAATTGTTTCACTCCATGGTATTCCCAAGGAAATCAGTTCAGACCGTGGCAGCATTTTCACTGGCCATTTCTGGGAAAGTTTCCAGAAAGCAATGGGAACTCATATTACCTGGAGTTCAGCTTATCATCCACAATCCCAAGGCCAAGTTGAGCGCGTTAATCAAGTGCTTGAAGATATGCTTCGAGCTTGTGTTATATCTTTCGGTAAGAAATGGGAGGAATCTCTCCCGTATGCCGAGTTCTCTTATAACAATAGCTACCAAGCCAGCTTAAAAATGGCCCCCTTCGAAGTGCTTTATGGTCGCAAATGTCGAACCCCTCTGAATTGGTCAGAAACTGGGGAACGACCTCTTGTTGGACCGGACATTATTCAACATGCCGAAGAACAAGTCCGAATTGTCCAGGAGAATCTCAAAGCAGCTCAAGACCGTCAGAAAAGTAATTATGATCGCAAGCGATGGGGTGTGATCTATCAACCTGGTGATCAAGCTTATCTCCGTGTCACTCCAATGAAGGGCACCCGTTGTTTCAGAATCAAGGGCAAGCTAGCTCCTCGCTATATTGGTCCATTCCGCATCATGGCTAGACGTGGACAGGTGGCATATCAATTGGAGTTGCCACCGCAAATCTCCCATATTCATGATGTCTTCCACGTGTCGCAACTCCGTAAGTGCTTCAAGGAATCTCCGCACCGTGCAGTGGATCATGAGATGCTCGAGCTACAAGATGATATTTCCTATAAGGAGCATCCAATTCGCATCCTCGACGAAGGTGAACGTCGAACTCGTCAGAAGACGACCAAGTTCCTGAAAGTGCAGTGGTCGAATCACACTGAAGATGAAGCCACTTGGGAACGCGAGGATCATCTTCGGGAAGAATATCCCGGACTCTTTCCTTCTACCTCCTAAATTCTCGGGACGAGAATTTCTTTTAGTGGAGGAGAACTTGTAACACCCCTGTGTAATAACCACTATGATCAGCTGCTAATATTGCCAAGTCATATCATTTGCAGTGCTTAAACAAAGTGGTTAATCAAAGCAACTCAACTCCATTTTGAAAAGCAACTCAAAATCAAAAGTGAAATATGAAGTTGAACAAACTCTGTTGGGAAAATGTTCATTAAATGGCAAATAATCCAGGAACATTTCTAAAATCATCATCAATAAAGTTGGAGTTGGACAAGTGACTCAAACAAGATGAAACAGCACCAAAACAGAATATTTAAATCCATTTAAATTCATTTCTAATCCAAATGGAGTCCAATTCTGCCCAAACCAGTTTTTGGTGGAAGGAAATGTTGCATTGCAATATTTGGGTCAACTCTCACATTTTACAAAAGTGTAAAAGTGCCCTAACTATTTCAAGACAGAAATGAAATAGAGAAAAGGAAAACAGAAAAGGAAAAAGGGGAAGATGGGCCACTGTGCACTAGCCTAAGTGCAAAGTACCTAGAGTACAGCCCACCAGGCCCATGTCGTCGTCTCTCTCCTGTGCGTGTCGCCGTCGCAGTGGGCGCGAGCGCGCGCGCCGGTCGCGCGCCGACACGCCGACACCACCGACGCGCGGAGCCGACGAGGGGATAAGGCCGATGCCCCTCCACTCCTCCCTGGCCTCTCCGTCATTCTCCCCCTTCTCCTCTCGCTCGCTCCGCCTCTCTTCCCTTCTCAGATCCGGTGGCCGAGCGCCCCTGTCGCCGCGATCCGCCGCTGCCGTGGCCAACAGCCTTCCCACCTCGTCTGAGTGTGCCTGGGAGGAGCGCCGTGGTCGACTACGCCTACCGGAGCAGCTGGAGGGAGCGGAGGAGTGCTGCTTCGTCCACGAGCTTCGTCTTCAACCTCGGGTCACCGCTGTTCGTCCTCGTCCCCGGCGATGTCTCTGCGGCTCCTAAACTGTCACCGGGCCACCGTGCGCCTTCACTGTGAGCCACTCCTCCCTCCTCATCTCTCTGTGGCTCCGCACGCATGCGCTGGCAGCTTCTCCACGTGAACCCGAGCCCGTCGCCGCGAAGCCCGTCGTCGGCAAGCCTCCGGTGACCCAACGAGCTAGGGGTCGAGTCGAACGCACTCACCGCATCGCGTAGAACACGCCTAGGCCTCGCGCTCGAGCTGCTGCGCGCCGTAGCTTCGTTTTCGTCGTAGGCCCGTATACGCCGCCGCTTTTGCTCGTCGCCGGCGCCGTTTCCGGCCGAGTCCGGCTGCGCCACCGCCACCGTTCGATGCGGGATCTTCTGCCCATTCGAATGAGACCAACCGCGGCCGATTTGATGGCCTGTAGGTGAAACCCGACGCCGGGCCGTGTCCTCCGCCGCGTCTGGAGGTCACCGGCGTCGAGTCGCCGGTCGCCGCCGACGTGGCGAGGCCGGGTCCCACCTCAGTGTGGCTGCCTGCGGGCCCGTGGGGCCCCATTTGACTGGGTTGACCCAGTCAACTGCTGACTGGGCAACCCAGTGAGGCTGACACGCGGGCCCCACCACTTTTTAGATTAAGAAAAACATTTAAATAAATATAAAACTGATTAATTAGGCTAATGTCTCACTGACATGTGGGGCCCACCCCTCTAATCACTCTGTTAACTGAAATAATCCACTATTAGTCTTAACAGAGACTGACATGTGGGTCCCACTGGACCCACATGTCATGTTTGACTGGTCAGCGACGCTGTTGACCGCTGACGTCACAGTGACGTCATGCTGACGTCATAATTCATTTTCTGCAAATAAAGTAATTCCAAAAATCCAAATAATCTTTGAAAATTAATAACTTTTAAACCGTAGCTCAGATCAAAAAAGTTAAAACATGAAAGTTGCTCAGAACGACGAGACGAGTCTGATCGTGCCGTCTGTTTCTTCATCGGAACCCCCTCCATAGAAGAACTCGTAACTCCGGACCCGTATCCGGTAGATGAATAGTGCACACACCCTGGTTATTAAATCCCAGATTAATTCTAAAAATAACTAAATTGACTTAGATGCATATTTAGGCAACCCTGCACTGCATCATAGCATAGCACGCACCGTGTTGCATTTGTTTGCATTATGTTTACCTGTTTCTTCCCCCTCTTCTCTCTCGATTAGACCCCGACGTTGACGTAGCTCCCGAGGCAGACGCAGCTCAGGAGTACGACCACGTCCCCGACGACACCACAGGCGACCTTGCCCTTGCCCCCGAGCAAACAGGCAAGCACCCCCATTTTGAGCATGCCTATATCGCCTATTCTCTTCTCTCTTATGCTTGCATTAGAACTGCTACTGCTACTGTTTTCCTATATCTGCTGCATAGCCTGATTATTGTAACCTGCCTTGCTACCTTTCTGGTTATCCTAGACTGATTAGTATAGGTTGGGTAGAGTCCCGACAGAGACCCCCACTTGATCCCGACTGCCCCGCTGGATGTCAGAAGACCCACTCATCGGGATTGAAGACCAGGCCCCGGCACCGCACGTCACTTTCCCCTTTAGTTGCCGACACTGCTGGGTTACCGTCGAGTGCTGAGGGTGATACCTCGTCAGCACTTCTGATGATAACCTTGTAGGTTAGTTAATCGGTCGTGGTAAGCGAGGGTGATTCCTCCTACACCACCCCCGATAACGACGTCGTCGTGCAACACCTCAAGTGTGGACCTCGAGGGTGATTCCTCCTTCGTTCACCTTGACTTTAACATCAGGTGGGATTCCATCGAGGGTGATTCCTCAGGATTCCCCTGGTGTCAGACACACAGATACTGTTGTTGATTTGGCTTGCACTAAACCATGTTACTAAAGACGGGTCGGCCCTGAGGGGTACCCGCGCGAGCTTAATGCGAAGTGATGTGGAGTCGGGTTGACCTGAGATGGTGCCCGCGAGATAACTACGAGGCGTGGCCGGGCATTCTTAGCCCTTGCCGCAAGTCCTCGAGACGGGGCGACGGGGTCACATCGATCGTGAGTCTCTGCTCGTTTCCGCGCGCTCCTAATCCACTACGGTTTGGATATTTGATCCGAGGGGCCTCTGGCCTGATAGCACTAACCATCACGTGGGCATAGTATGGGCGTTTTGCGTCGTATACTTCAGCCGAAGCTTAATAGACGTCAGCAACTGAGCGGCACACGCTGGGTTGGACTGGGAACGCAACCGCGCTTGTATTAAGGGGTTGCTAGGTCTGCTCACCGGCGGTGTACGCAACGTGGAGGAGCATCCGGGGCGATGGCCCAAGACCCCTGGGGTCATAGGTTAGTCCGGCGTGCTGACCTCTCTGTTAAGTATTTGGTCGGGTTGCGGCGTGTTGCTTAGCCGAGGGCGGGCATGACCCAGTAAAGTGTGTCCAGCCGGAGTTAAGCAAGCGTGGTGGGTAAGTTGGTGCACCCCTGCAGGGAAGAAACTTCTATCGATAGCCTGTCCTACGATAACGGACACTCGGAGTTGTATCCCGATCGGTACAACTAGAACATGTGATGAGAACTGGATAGTACGGCTCTGGGATTGCTTTCTCGCAGGGAGTCAAGAAAGGATCTCAGGTCGAGGTTGATGATACTACTACTACTTTACATTATGTTCATCTGCTCTCTTCTATTGCTGCAAGACTGTCGAAGATTGTTGAAGATGCTAGTCTTCGATAGGACTAGGCTTTCCCCCCTCTATTCTAGCATTTCTGCAGCCCAGTCCACATATACAGCCATTCCTTTGACAATGTTGCATATGTAGTGTAGATCCTTGCTTGCTGAGTACTTCGGATGAGTACTCACGTTTGCTTTACTTTCTTTTTCCCCCATATTCCATTTGATGCCACCAGACGACGGAGCCCCTGAGCCAGAAGCCCCAGCCGACGACCCGTACTACTACCCGCCTGGCGAGTACTACTACTACGAGGAGCCGTTTGACGACCAGGAGTAGGATCGGAGGGTCCAGGGCAGGAGGCCTACGCCTTTCGATCGTAGTATTTTATTTTACCCCGCCTCTGTGAAGGCCTATTTCTCTCTCTGTAATATATCTGTACTCAGATATCTGATGCTTCCGCTGACACTTGTATGCCATCGAGCTATGTATTCGAGCCCTCGAGGCCCTGGCTTGTAATATAAAGCTTGTATGACTTTATTTATGTTTTAGAGTTGTGTTGTGATATCTTCAAGTGAGTCCTTAGGCTTGATCGTGCGCATTTGCGTGTATGGTTAGTGCACGATTAAGCCGGGGTTGTCACAATACGTTGCATGGCTAGTATGAATTTGGGTACTCAAATTAGGCAATCGCGGTTATGGATTGCATGGCTAGTATGAATTTGGGTACTCAAATTAGGCAATCTGTTCTGGAGCAATCGATTTAGTCACTGTCCGGTCAGTGATAGCGGACGCGACCGAACGCGCCCGCGGGCGTATAGGTAGCCATATTAGGTAATCATGGTTGTAGATGCTCTTGCATCACCAAAAAACATCCAACTCCAACAGATGATGTAAAACTAGTGCTCCAATAGATGATGTACAGTTCAAACTACTACATCATTTCAAACATAATTCAATCATAGGAAGTCCACTTGAAGCAAACATAGTTCTTAAAACATAATTAAACATCACACAAACTACTACTACTCTGAGTCTACTTCAACTACATCGAACACTACTCATCGTCGTTCTTGAACTGCTCCCAGAACTCGTCCTTGCTGGGGTCATCGCACTAGTTGAACTCGTTGTCATCCTCCTCCTCTGGGCCATCCTAGTCCGACGAGCCAGACTCAACGGGGATCACCATTGAGGGGTCGGACTCGTCCTCCTTCTTCACCGCCTTCTTCGTCTACTCGGCCTCACACTTTCAAAATAACTCGCGCTCGGCCTGGACATACTCCAGATTCTCCCGCACAAAACACGCCACCGCCGCGTCATCACTGTCTCCAGGATCAACTGAATCGTTGTCTTCTTCTTCTTCCTCCTATTCTTCATCATCTTCTTCTTCTTCTTCCTCCTCTTCTTCTTCTTCTTCTCCTTCTTCCTCCTCTTCTTCTTCTTCTTCTTCTTCTTCTTCTTCTTCTTCTTCTTCTTCTTCTTCTTCTTCTTCTTCTTCTTCTTCTTCTTCTTCTTCATCTTCTCCTTCTTCTTCTCCTTCCTCTCCTTCTTCTTCCTCCTCCTCCGCTTCTT